>JAXCLO010000086.1:3691285-3704450 GCA_035583995.1 Arremon aurantiirostris | reverse complement strand
CCCATCCCTATCCCATCCCATCCCCATCCCCTGCTGCCCCATGCACCATAAAGGAGCACTCCTGGCATGGCAGCCATGTGCAGCTGCTTCCCCATTTCCACACCCAGGGAAGGGGATGGAGTGCACGTTTCAGGCATTATTTATGTTATTTAATTTAATTTAATTTCTCTGAGCTGATGCGAGACCCCAGCCAGCCCGAGGTGCTCAGTGGAAACTCTGACAAGACACTCCTGAATCCCACGCTCCTGTCTGGCACAGCCTCGTGCTCCTGGCTGGATTTCAGATTTCCCCTGTGCCCTGTAATTCCCATTTTTGGGGGCATCCTCTCTGCCGGGCTGTGGTCCTGAGGCCCTGCAGCACCATCAGGCCTCCATGCCCCCATCCCCATGGACAACCCCCACGTGCCTTTCCATTGGGACAGCTGTGGGTTGTGCAAAATCAAGCTGATTTTTTCCCAGAATTTTGTTTGGAAATAATTTGCCTGACGCCATCACAAGATGTTTCACCATTGCTGAATCAGCTGCTTTGATTTTTCAATTTGAAATTTCTACTTTTTTTTTTTTAATTTTTTTTTTTAAAGTTTCCACATTTCCTTTGTCTTGGACTCGACAGCCTCACAGGGAATTCCAGTGGCCCTGCTTTCCTGAGGATTACACCAAACCCTCATGCCATAGGACACTGTGCAGAGTCCCACAGGACAGCACCACTCCTGGACAGCTGGGTGACATGTCCTGGGGACCGTGAGGTGCCACTCAGTGTCCCCACATTCACCATCTCTGTCATTAACCCTCTTTCAATATCATTTATCACTAAAGCCACACTCTCCTTTCCAGGCTCCAAATTTACAGTTCAACCGAGCATCCCATTGAATTTGCTCCAAAGGGTTCCAGATCACCCCCCTAACCTGGACCCCCACACCCAAAATTGTGCCCATCTCTCACTGCTCTTCTCCTCCCAGTGTGACACCATCGGGCAGCTCTGCCCTGCCCAGGGCACCCAGCACTTGCAGAGCAACCAGCCCACAGGGAAATGGTGTGGATTCCATGTGTCCCAGATCATCCCAGAGGAAAAACCACTTCTGGACCCAGGATGGGGAAAGGAGAAGCTGGGACAGCACTGGGAGCTGGCTAAGAAAGGCCCAGAGGAGCCAGTGACCTTCACAGCTCCAGAGCATCTGCCCTGGGCGTCGCTGTTACCATTGACCCTTTGCCAAGCAAAACTGGGGCCTTGGAGCTCCAGCACTGGTGGAAAGCAGTGCAGAATATCTGGAATATTTTCTTAGTAGGACTCATTTGTTTCTGTTAGAGATGCTGGCCCCGGATGGACACACAGCCAGTGGCTGTCTCTGTGTCCCTGCAGTGTCCCAGGGGACTGACAATGGGATGGAGCCTGGTCCCTCAGGGTCAGTCCCTGATTTTGCACCCTGTGCTCCCATCTGCTCCATTCAAACGTTCCCATTCGGAAGCACTGGGGTGCAAAGCCGGACCCTGAACCCGGGGACAGGGAGACATTTATTACAAAACCTTTTGTTTGGGCCTGGAGCTGGAATAACACTCAGCTCCCTGCGAGTTCTGCCCCCGGCTGTGTCATGTGGGAACCTCCTTTGGTCCCCACTCGGGACCCACTGCCCACAGGGGTGGCACTGCCAGGACCCCCTGCCTTGGCAAGGGGCACCCACAGGTGCCAGGAGGCTGCCAAGGTGCTCAGGAGGGGCTGGCTTGGTTACTGCACCCCAGGGACCCCAAGTGTTGTGCCAATCATTTCCCCACGTTAGCTGCAGGCCCAGATCCTGGGGACAGACCCAGAGCTGGGAAACGATCCAGACCTGGGGGTCAGACCTGATCCAGGGATCAAACCCAACCTGAGACATGTGCTGCCTTCTAGGAAGTGGCAGCCCCAGTTTGGGCAGGCAGTGGGTATCTGCTCCAGGTGCCACACTGGCCTGGCATTTCTGAGCAATTAAATATGGGGAGAAAATTAAAGTGAGATATTCAGCCCATTTTTCTAGAGGAAAATCATTAAAAACCCCAAAAAAAGAAAAGAAAAGATGTCCAAGGAACCCTTCAGCCTTCAGTCTGGAGTTGGTGTGGGAAGAGCACAGGAGAAGCTCTGGAGGCAGGGATGGCAGGAGGCAATGCCAGGGGACAGTGAGGTGACAGCCCCCTCCGTGCCTCGAGTGGCTGCAGAACCCACCTGGGACAGGCAGCACCAGCCTCAGCCCTGTTACAGAAACCAGGGATGAGTAGAGCTGGCTGTGGCTGCAGGGGTGTCTCAGAGAGACCTGGGGCTCCACAGGATCCCCCGGGATTCCCCAGGATCCCCCGGGATCCCCCAGCCCAGCCAGGGCTCAGCCCGTGCCCGGCACACCCACAGCGGCGTGGCCGCTCCCGGGAGCCTCCCTGCACAAGCCCACGGACATTTTCCACCGCTTTTACAGCAAGAGCATTAAAACGCTGCTTTCCGAAGGCTCGGCACGCTAAAATGTCAGGCCCTGGGTGGAATGGCGGGGGCGCGGCGGGAGGAGGGCTGCGGTCGGGGCTGGGTGCCAGGAACCCCGATCTGTGCTGGCCTTTGCCCCTAAGGGGGCACACCAGGGGCTGTGGTCGGGGCTGGAACCCCCATTTGTGCTGGCCTTTGCCCCTAAGGGAGGCACCAGGGGCTGTGGTCGGGGCTGGAACCCCCATTTGTGCTGGCCTTTGCCCCAAGGGGGTCACTGTGGGCTGTGGTTTGGTCTGGGCTCCAGGAACCCCAATCTGTGTGGGAACCCCAGAACCCCAAGGAGGCACCCAGGATCCTCGATCTATGCTGGCGTTTGCCCCAAGGGAGGACACCGGGGGCTATGGTCGGGGATTGGCACCAGGAGCCCCCATCCGTGCTGGCCTTTGCCCCAAAGCGGGCACCGGGGGCTGTGCTCAGAGCTGGGCACCAGCAACCCCGATCTGTGCTGGCCTTTGCCCCAGGGAGGCACCGGGGCTGCTGCCGCCTCCATCCCCGGTGAACGGAGAGCGGAGAGCGGAGAGCCGAGAGCGGAGGCGGCGGCTCGGGGAGCCCTGCCCGGGTCCTGCCCCTGCTCTTGGCTCCCGGCGCTGTCTCCTGCCCGCTGCCGGGCTCCCTTTGTTGGGAAGTCAGCGCTGCCCCTTCCCACGGTCCCCTCTGTGCTCTGCCAGGGCCGGAGCGTGGCCCTGATGAGCCAATGGAAAGGAAATTCCATGCAAGGCCAATGTCCCACAGCCTCCGGGCACTGCTGCCCACACCAGCCCGGCACGGAGCGGGAGGTGAAGGGGTGAGGTTCGCTCTCCTCCCGGTTCTACAGCAGCCAGAGATGGCCAAGGGGCTTTGGAGGCGGCCAATGTCCCCTCTGTGCGTGCCCTAAGGATGCTCCCGCACCCAGTTCTGTGCCAAACTCATCTCCAGGCATGGCTGTGTCTGCTGCCCACATCTGGATACCCCTCCTGGCTGTGGGGTCAGCGAGGGAACAGAGCCCAGCCAGCTCTGTCCCTTTAGGATGCTGGTGGGAGCAGGGACACATCCCAGCTGGCCAGGGCAGGGTGTCCCAGCGCTCCAGGAGGGGTGGCTGCAGTGGGGATGGGGATGGAGCACAGGGATGGTTGTGCAGGAGCAGCCAGGACGGGGTCGGGAAGCCGGGAGAGCCCCGGGTGTGTCCCTGTGTCAGGGCGGTGGGGCTAATTCAGGAGCTTTCAGCACCACCCACAGAGGTGTCCGACGCTTTTATTTATGAACCCGCTGGCTCCTGCGCAGCTCCAGCCTCTCACATGCAGGAAAAAGCGCGTCGGAGCCAAGACAAACAGAGCCAGCAGCATCCCCGCGGGAGGCAGCGCCGGGCGGGCCAAGGATGCTCCGGATGCTGCTGGTGGCCGGAGGTGGCCGAGCCCCGGCAAAACGGCCCCGGGGCCGGGCTCCAGCAGCACAGGATGCCACGGCATCCACGCAGCTGCCCTTGGTGTGCTGACTGTGCAGGGACACTTTGGGGACACCCAAATGCTGCCCCCGGTGCAGGGGATGCTGCTGGTGCCCAAAGGCAGAGAGGGATGTGAATTCACACAAGCGTCAGGGTGAGGTCCAGCCCAAAAGGGCTGCAATCCATCCCTGGATGGGTTGGCCCAGCACTGGCTCCAGCCCCCAGCAGCGTGGCAACAACTGGGTTTTTGTCACTGTGTGCCGGGGAATTCAGCAAACCCAGTGCTTCCTGCTGGTCCCAGCCCAGGCTAATCCCATAAGATGCTCTGTCAGCACAGCCAGCAAGGACAGACAGCAGCTCCTGCCCCCTCCTGTCCCCCAAGCACCATCCAGGGGCAAAGCAGTGCCCCAGTGCTCCCAGTGGGCCCAAGGTGGATGCAGACAAAGGCACTGCGAGCGCCAGCTCCAGCTCCAGCTGCTCTGGGGACTCAGCTAATGGGGTCCATTTGCTGGGTAGTTCTTGGAATAACAAATTGTATCATCCAAAAAAGCAAAACCACAAAAGGGGATCGGCTTGCAGCTCAGCTCACAAAAGCCCCTTGTCTGGAGGCCCCCAGCGCCCCCCAATCTCCCAGAGAAAACTCAATTTAACCAAAATAAACTGCACACCCAGCCCTGGGCTCTCACGCTGCACACAAACTGGGGATCAACCCGACCCTGCGCCTGGCAAACGCCACCAGTTGGGCACCTGGCTGTGCCAGGCAGTGCTGGAGCTGCTGCCCACTCCTCTGGAGTGCCATCCAGCCAAAACTGAGCTCGCAGGGCTCTGGGCATGGTGCAGACCCCAGTGCTGCTCCATTCCCAGTCCATCCCAGTTACCCTCTCTCTCATGGAGGGAGAGGGCAGGGCTCCTGCAGGAACAGGGAAGATGAAGCCATGGATTTCCTGCAGCAGGATGAAAGATGAGGTTCAACACCTGCTAAGCCTTCTAATCCCCCTTCTCACCCCTGCCAGCTTCCTGGCAGGCTGGAGCACACTGACCTGGAGCAAACAAGGTTCCCAGCATGGCAGGGATGATCCCAGCCTGCAGCAGGACCAGCTGCAGGGCCCCACTGGCTCCTTCTGGTCTCCAGCTCCCACAGGGATGTCCTGTGTCTCCTCTCACTGCCCCAGGGTCACCCAAGGTCACGAGCTCCTGTTTGCGTCCTCAGAGGACACAGCAGCTGAGGGGCTCACCTGGGTCCTGAACTGGGAGGCTGCAGGAGGGGGAAGATTGAAGGGAGGGGAGTTACACCCCTTCCCAGTGGGTCAGGTCTCCAGAATTATGGGATTTTTGACCTATTTCTCCTGCTGGGGTTGGACCCCAGCGACTAACCTGCCTCCCAAGCCAAGAGCCCTCCAGCAGCAGCCCTGAGAGGTCCTGCCTTTGGGAAGGTGCCCCAGCAGAGCTCCTGCCTTTGGGAAGGTGTCCCTGCCATGTTCCAGCAGAAGGGGACAGAGGTTTGTTTCTCCCATGGCTCTGATCTTCACACCTTCTCATGCAGGGCAGGAGCACCAGCTCCCAACCCTTGTCCACACACTGCTTCTGCCCCCAGCCCCAGTCAGGTATCCCCAGCTCCAAAAATCACCTGAATTATTGACAATGATCAGTTTTGCTCAGGTTTTGGACCAGGTTCCAGCCAACTGCTACCAGCCAGGGGACTCAAGCAGACGGTCAGTGATGCAGGGACAGCACTGGGATCGGGATGGGAACGGCCACAACCACAGCCTCCACAGAGCTTTGGGGACAAACCACCTGGACTCCCACACCCCCTGGGAGCTCAGGACAGGATGGTCCTGCCTTTGGGAAGGTGTCCCTGCCATGTCCCAGCAGCAGTGGACAGAGGTTTGTTTCTCCCATGGCTCTGATCTTCACAGTTTCTCATGCAGGGCAGGAGCACCAGCTCCCAACACTTGTCCCCACACTGCTTCAGCCCCCAGTCCCAAAAATCACTTGAATTATTGACAATCTGAGCAGTTTGGCCAGATTTAGGACCAGGTTCCACCCCTGGGCCAGCTGCTACCAGCCAAGGGACTCAAGCAGATGGTCAGTGATGCAGAGACAGCACTGGGATCGGAATGGTCACAGCCACAGCCTCCACAGAGCTTTGGGGACAAACCACCTGGACTCCCACACCCCCTGGGAGCTCAGGACGGATGGCACTGCTGCATCTCCATGCCTGGCCGTTCCCAGATGGTCGCTCCTGCATCCTTTCCCAGCTGGATGCCCCCAGGATGCCGTGGGCGACCCCGCCGCCGTCACGGCCCATCTGCCGCGGGTAATTCCCGCCTGCCCGGCAGCGCTCTGGCTGCATTCCTGCCCTAAGTACCGCGGATTTGCTGTGCTTTATGAAAAACGAGAAGAATGTTTTAAATGAAATTAATTCTGACGAACCCAAGATTTCATAAAAGCACTGCCCGGGCATGGTTTGGCACAGGCCTGCTCTTGTTCGCTCTAGTGCTTCCCTGGGGGGAGGAAAATACCAGGCTTGGCATAAAATAATTACAGACTCCTCGTACAGCTCAATTTATGGCTGCTCGAGGAGCGCCGGGGTCTTGTCCTGGCCCGTAGCTGATGCTTGGCAATGACCACATCACGTGTGGTCTTTAATGAGCGGCTATGGGAGGTGTGATGGAACAAACCATCAGCACCCACTGTGCCAGGCTGTCAGGGCAGTGCTGGACACCTGAATGTCCCAAACCAGGCCTTGAGGGGTCACGTCACGCTGCCACATGAGCTGGCACTTGCCAGCACAGCACAGAGCTGGCAGGGACAGAGTCTGTTCGTGGTGTGGACGTGTCTGTGCCGGCGGTGGGAAGGAGCAAGGGAGGATCGGGAAGCGGGCACGGAGCCACCGGTGCTCAGCACGGCCCCACCAGCTTCCTTCAGATGCAGACAGGGGAACTGCTGCGGCCCTGCCCGCCTCTCCCTTTCATCTCGACTTTAAAAAGCCATTAAATTGAAACCATCAAGGCACCCAAGCCCTGCAGCGACTCCGCCGTCCCGCTGGCCCCCGCGCCGGGGATGCTCGGCAGGACGCGCGCAGCAGGAGCAGCTCGCAGGCTCTGACCTTGTTGTTTATGTAACACAAAGCTCTTTTCCTCTGTTCCTGCACTGCCAGGAGCCAGAGGCTGAGACCCCCACAATGTGGCCCTCAGGGGTCTGTGGGCCCATGGCAATCACTGGGTTTGGGGTCCTTGAGCTGCTGTGAGGGGCAGGGGGTTGGCCTGGGTCCAGCTGTGGAACAGGCTCCCCAGGCATGTGATGGAGTCAGAATCCCTGGAAGTGTTCAAAAAACAGACGTGGCACTTCACAGCAAGGTTTAGTGGGCATGGGGTATTTGGTTGAAGGTTGGACTTGATGATCTTTTCCAACCTTAATGATTCTGTGTGCCTGCTTTGGGGTCTGCCCTTGACCCAAGCTGCCCACCCTGAGGCTGTGGGCTCTGCCCTCCAGGGTTATCAGCTCAGCCCTACAGGGCCCAAAGAATCTGAAATTAAAGGCAAAGCAAAGACAAAGGTATCGCCACTGTAATCCAAACCCAGGCCCGGGTCAGGATCTGCCTGTGGGTTGTGAGTGCCAGACTGGCAATATCAGGAAATATGAAGAAATAGCAATAAAAGTCGTCTTGTTCTTGTCCTCTGGCTCACAGTACAGGCAGCAGTGAGAAATACCTTTCTGCAGTCATTGACAATGCATGTTTCAGGGTGGAAATATGCTCCTCTGGCAAAAGCCCACATATTTAACCCCAGTGGGCACAGGCAGCTCACCCTGTGAGTCCAGAGCAGGGCTTCAGGGAGGGCAGTGGAACTTCCCAGCCTGGCTGGGCACAGCAGCTCAGGAGATGCTGCTCTGGCTGCTGACACGGAGCAGGATGTGAGGGTGATAAGTGCAGAGTGTTGAAATGAAAGCTACAGTGAGAGCAGAGGACCTGCTGCAGCCCTGTGCCGTGCCAAGCCTCCCACTGCCTTATCAGTGCTTCCCTGAGAACATGGCTGTGTTGTCCTGACATTAAATATTCTCCTTGGTGATCCATATCTCCTCCATTTCAGTCACAGCACCCCGAATGCTCCAGCCCTGATGCACACCCTGGATTCACACTCCCAGCCCTGGAGCGAAGCCAAAATCTCCAAAGGAAAAATGCAGCCCGAGCTTCCAAGTTTCGTGGTGAAACCACATGATTTTGATGGGAAGCCATAAATCAGTCCCAGGCTCTCTCAGCCTCCGGTAACTTCTTAAAACAAACCTGGGCTGAATTCTGGGCCTTGTAATGAAATCTGAAAGCAGGTGAATTGGCCACAGGGTTTGTGCATCACCACAAGTGAGTGCATGGAGCAGCCTCAGACGCCCTGACTGTTCTGAGAGGGTTCCCACAAATGATGGGGCACAACCAAAGCATCTTTCACCTTCTGTATCCAAGGACAGGAGAGGCCTGAGTGCTGCCCAGTCCCTGAGACCTCCCCAGCCCTGAGGGCGTGGACACCACCCTGGCAGGACAGCAATGAGATGGGCAGGGCAGCAGGAAAACGGGGAAAAGTGCAAATCCTCCCGTGGCTGCAGGGATGGGGGCAGTTCCCTGAGGTGGTCTGGCCTCAAGGCCTTAGGTTTCGGCACAAAACAAAGTGAAGGCTCTTATTTGGCTAATGTGCCTCGGAAGAAAGGCTCTATCCTTGTTTGCTCCCACTGCTGCATTGTCTGTGGATAAAGCCAGGGATAGTTCTCATCTGATATGGCAATATCATCTCGCCCATCTGGACAGGGCTCTTTACAAGACCCTGCTTTAGAATTTAGATCCCTGGGAACTTGGAAGGCAGCAGTGAAACAAAACCCTCCACCAGAACAATAAAGAGGCTCTCAGCGACAGCCAGAGCTCTGTGGGGCAGGCACAGGAGCACTGCAGGGTCCCAGGGGTCCAGCATTGCCAGGCTGCTCCAGCGTGCAGCAGGTTTGCAGAAATCTTCTGGTTTGGGGCAGTTTCTGGGGCCACATCCTGTCTGGGGAAGGCAGAACTTGGGCTGGGAGTGCTGCAGGAAATAAGGACTTGGGTTTTTGGTGTAAAACAACCAAGCTGGGCAAGGCATTGCATCGGCCACTGCATCCACAGCAGGTTGACACTGAAGTCCTTGTCCTCCTCCCTGACTGCTCCCTGCCAAGCCCTGTCCTGGATGGAGGAGCCTGGAAGAGCCTCTGAGGACAAACATCTCCAGATGGGCCAGCAGGATGGGCTCGGCCCCAGGGAAGGTCACAGAGACCAGACCTGGCTGCTCTGCAGATTTTGGCTGCCGCTGCTGCCTGTGAGCTGGAGCTTTGCTCCATGAACTCGGCTGACACTGGGGCCAGAGACCATGGGAGCACTGGGCTGAGGGGACAGCAGACACCCTCACACTGCCACCTTTGGTCCTTTTTAGGACCCATCTCCCACCTGCAGCCCCCAGCCAAGCTCGGGAGCACTGCAGAGGGTCAGCAGCCATCAGGAGCCGTGGAGTCCCTGCTCCTGGGGTGCTCCTGCAAGAACAGGGCAGGATGTGGCTTTGGTGAAGAGTCCAGCTCCTGCAGCTCTTAGGGGCAGCCAAGCAATGCCCAGGGGTGAGGCAGGCTGTTGGGGAGCAGAGCATCACAATCCCATCCCAGCAGCCAGGCCAGCGCTGCGCCCCCGGCCCCTGCAGATGTTTCCCTGAGCGCTGCCATCCCCGCAGCCCTTCCCGGCCGGGATGGATCCCATTGCTTTGAAGTCTGCAGCCGATGTGCAGCCAGAGCAGACAGCCCTGGGGAAGAGCCAGGCAGCCAGGGATGTGACTCAGGAGCGGCTCCGGTGACAGGGGGAAAAGGAAAAGCGGTTTATTATGTCTGTGCCGGCATCCAAGTCGCCAACGCAGGGAAGCAGCCGAGCCCTGAGCGGGAGGGGAGAGCTGGGGGGACGTGGTGTGGGGTGTCACCCCTGCCTCACAGCCCCCCTGAGGGTCCCAATCCCACCGGATTACTGCAGGACACAGCCAGGTTCCAGCAGCACCCTGCCCTGCTCCCCAGAAGTCCCCAATGTTTATTTTGCACAGGGAATACTTGAGTGCAAAAGAGGGAATGGGCATGTGTCAATGCCATCCCATCTTTGTTAAATCAGATAATTACCCTCTCTAATTAGCTGTGACTAAAGTGCATGGGGGGCTGGGGATGCTCAGAGCCTAGCACGTACCCAACAGTGGACCTGCACCCTCTCCCAGAGGGAAAAACGTGGGAATGAGAAACTGAGGGAAGACCAAATGCAATTTGGTGTCTTTTTATCCCTCCCTCCTCTGAACTATGAGATTTTATTGTCACAGATATTTTCTTCAGTGCAGAGGAATGGAAACTCTGCTCCTTCCTGGGCTGTGGACGAGATGAAATAGGAGACAATGACAGAGGGGTGTGTGGGGACAGACGGACAGACGGGACCGGCCCCACGCCCGCCCCACCGGGTTAATGCCTTTTGCAGGTGCCACTGCCCAAATCCCTTTGATGTTGTAGCAGTGTGAGGAGCCTGGCCATGGCATGCAGGGCCTGTGGAGGTTTTGCCCCTCACATCACAGACCCAGGAGCAGACAGAGCATTAAAACCGGGTGGTTTCACCTCCACCTCCCCGGCAGAGGCTGCACCGCCCGCCAGCAGCCGAGCCTTGGATGCACCGCACAGCGTCCCGTGATGGATCAGCTCTGAAAACAACACCCTGCTAATCTGCCTCCCCAGCAGCCAGAAAACTGTCTTGCAGTTCCTTCGGAGAGGATTTACAGTGGTTCAAAGCATCCTGGAGCTCCAGCAGAGGCAGGAGATCCCCATGGGTGCTGCCCCCATACCTGGGGCATCAGGGGGATGTCCCCATATCTTGGCCCCCAGCCACTCCACTTGATTCCCCCCAAACTAACTCTCCTCAACAGGGACTTGGCAGCCCCTCAGAGCAGTTCAGTGACCCCAGGGTCATGCCTGACCCCAGGAGCCCCTCACCAAGGTCCCAGCACCCCTCAAAAAGGCTCCTCTCTGGGCTGTTCCTGTGCCCTGTGCTGAGGGCAAGCAGGGCAGGATCTGCCCCGATGGGGACAGCTGGTCTGTAGCTATGGCCACGTCCTTGGTGACCATCACTGGAGGGGCAGAACCTTGCCCAACCATGGGCTCACCAGCCCTGGGGCTTTCTGGGCAAGTGTGACCCCAGAGAATCCGAGCCACAAACCCCAGGCACAGCCCATGCCAGGCCCCACTGGCACCAGGAATCTTCCAGCACTGGGCACAGGGAATGGGAGCACTGCCCCTGTGCTCCCCCTCCTCTGTATCCAAGTGGGAAACCAAAAACCCAATGCAAGGCGAGCTGTGCTGAGCCCCTGCCAAGAGCCACGGACAGAAATATCCTTGATTTCACCAAGGTGTGAATAACTTTTGACACTTCTAGGGCTTATTGCCTTAAAAAAATCCCCCCTCAGTCCCCATTCACACTCGGCAGGACTGTGTTTCATATGAATGGAATATATGAATCACTGCAAAGAATTTAAATGCTTCCCTGTACAAAGAAATGCTCCCTCCCCGCCTCTGTGGCCGGGCTCTGCACAGCCTAAAACAAAGGCATGGCAGGAGACGGGACAAATCCCGATCACCAAACTGCTGCCTCCTTGGACAGGAGGGCAGCCTGGCCTCTCAGTTTGGCCCAGTGCAGAGGGGCAGAGCCTCCACCACCTATTCCAACCCACAACCAACTGCCCTGGCCACAGCACTCGTGGTTTCCAAAATCCCAATGAGTCCCTGACAGCTGCTGGATTCACATCTCTGTGTGCTGTTTGCGTTTTGGCTCTGCTCCTGCTCCTAAACCCCAGTTTTCAGATTGGAACAGGCAAAGAAAATTGCTTTATTGCCATTCCTCTGCCCAATGTGGGAGCTGGGACAATCCACCGCCCCGCTGCTGGGAGATGGGGTCAGCTGGGCTGACGGAAACCAGGCGAGTCTTCCTGCAAGAACCTCTCCCATTTTTTAGCACTTTTGGGTTTTGCTGCTTCTTTTCCCTTTGGGCAACGGGGCAAGGAGGAAAAATGTAACTGGAAGCCTGGTGCAGCCCTGCAGCGTTTCCAGCTGTGATGTTTCCCCTGGCATCGCTGCCTCGGCTCCACACACGCGGTTGTGTCCAGAGCACCAGAGGAGTGAGGAAAGCCAAGATGGGGCTTCAGGCGCCTGGGTTAATTGGTCCCTAAAAGAGCAGCGACAGGACAGCCCCACCACAGCACTGCCCCTGCCCAGGGGGCTCCCAGCCACCAGCCCTGCTGCCAGGTCTGTGTCCTAAATTCGTAGGATCCGGCTCTGAAAGGAGCCGCTTTGTTTCCCAATATCCCTCGCAGACGGATCAAAACTGCATTTTTACAGAAGCAATAAAAATCCCAGGAATTCACCGGCCTTATGATTTATTAAACATGTTCCTTATAGCAAAGCTGCCCATAGATGAGAAATATCTCCGGTAGGTTATTGCCTGGCCTGGGGCTACCGTACAGGGGGGATCTTTCCTGGCTTATTGGGAATGTTCAAAGCTGGAGAACCTGGTAGCTCAGGAGCCAATTAACAGCAACACTCTTAAAAAAATAAGCACCTGGTGTTTCCCAAGGTTTTTGTGGAAGGCACCACGGTGCCAGTACCCGGGAATGGTGCTGGTACCCGGGTGCAGATGTTGGAGCTGGGAGGGGATGAGACTGCAGGCAGGGCTGGAGCAGTGAGTGCCAGCAGCAGCTGTCCCAAAGGCCACGGCACTTTCCCCAAAACACTTTTGTTCTCACAAACATTTCCCAACAGCAGAAAGAAGGGGCTGGGCACTGGGAGACGGCAAAAGCTCTGGGGAGGATTCACTGGGAACGGGATGGGTCAGAGGAGGGAGAAAGGATGAGAAAAGGTAAAGTAGAGGAAAGAGGGCTCAGACCTGCCCGAAAAGGGATGGCTGGAGTGTTCCTGGGGAATAAGGCACCAGAACAGCGGGACTCGTGACTGGGAAATCCACGGGATCAGCTCCTGCCCGAGCCCGGCGCAACCCGCGGGATGCGCACGCGAGCGGCCCCGGGAGCGGCGGAGCCCGGACCCATCCCGGCGGAGCGGCGCGGACCTTACCTCAGCTCCCGTCGGCGCGGCGGAGCGGAGCGGAGCGGCGGGCACGGGCGGCCGCTGGCGGGAGCGGCGGGCCGGGCCGGGCCGGGCCGGGCACCCCGCGGGGCG
>JAXCLO010000086.1:3673613-3691185 GCA_035583995.1 Arremon aurantiirostris | reverse complement strand
GGGGCGGAGCGGGGCGGGCGGGAGGGCGGAGCGGGGCCGGGGGCGCGGGGGATGCGGAGCGGGACGGGGGGATGCGGAGAGAGGGATGCGGAGCGGGATCAGGGGTGCGGGGGATGCGGAGCGGGACCAAAGGTGCGGGGGCTGCGGGGAGCGGGTGCTGCGATTTCTCTCTTTTCCCCCTTTTTTCCTCTCTCCCCTCGGCGGTCCCAGCCCGGCCGTGCTGCTCGTTCCTCGGGCAGGAGGGAGGGAGACTGCGCGCACCGCACCCCGAGAGCGCGGCCCCTCTGCCCCCGCCCCCCGGCCCCTCCTCGCCACCCCAGCCGGGACAGGGGGCCCGGGCACGGCCCCCAGACCCGCCCGCCTTCCCCCGAGCAGGGATGCCCCGTGCCCCGGGATGGTGATGCCAGCAGGAGCAGCCACAGGGTGGGAAAAGGGGCCCCTCCATGTGCTGAGTCCCCAGGACTGGGTGCTGCCCACCCTGGGATGGGATGAATGGGATCCAACCTTCTTTCCCCTTCTTGGCCCGTAGGGCTGGAGCAGCGTTGTCCCCATGCTCACCCAATGTCCCCTGTGGACACAGGGCCTCAGCAGGACATGATCCCCACTTCAGAGGTGGAAGAATTTCACCACCCTGAAAATCCCGTTGTCCTGGGCACAACAGTTTGGAAATGTTGCACCAGTCCAGCCGGGTGCTGCTGCCTCGTGTCTTGGCACTGCTTTAAATCACACACACCAGCACAGAGGTGCCCCAGTCCCAGGAGAGCGGGATGGTGGCACCTGCCTGTCCCGGGCACCGTGTGCTGCCCATGCCCGGGGTGGAGGAGCCGTGGGCATCCAGCTGGCAGCCGCGTGCCAGGCACAGCCGGGACATGGCCGGGACACAGCGGGGACACAGCAGGGACATCACCGGGACACCGAGGGGACATCGCTGGCGCTGCCGCAGCCCCGGGTGCGGGGTGCAGGGCCCCGGTGTGCCCCGGGAGGCAGATTAGGGTTGCTGAGGCAACGGGCACGGAGAAAGCCCGTCGGGGTGGAGGCCGCTGGGTGCACAAGGGTGTTTGTTTTCTGCATTAAGCGCCTGAGCAAGGGGGGCATCAGACAGCTAATCCCCCCTCAATGGCTTCCCCCGGAGAGCAGCCGCCGTGGGGCCGGACCCTGCTCCCAGGAATGCTGATGTGCTATGCCCTGCGTGGGGCTGGGGTCCCCTCGGTGCCCTGAGCGGGCAGGGCTGGGGGTCCATCCTTTACCAGAGCCCCCAGGGCAGGGTGAGCAGCTCAGGGCAGCCCCAAAGCAGGGCTGACACGGTGACTGCTCGGGGGATGGCCGCTGGCAGCAGCTGCTCTGCCACCACCTCAGCACTTCAACCACAGTGCTCTGGCTCTCCTGCCCACGGCCTTGTGCCGCCTGCAGCACCCGGGCTCAGGGCAGAGCACGCAGGGGCCTCCGTTGGCACGGCAGCTCCCGCAGAAACGAACCAGCCTTGTTTAACCAGAGCTCTCACTGGCAAAGCATTTCCTCTGCTCAGAGGCTCATTTGCCAGCACAGACATTCCTCTGTCCCACAGAGCAAACCATGGGCTGCAGCCCCGCTCGGTGCCGGCCCCTGCTGCCTGTCATCGCTCCTGTGCTGGCTCCTTCCTCCCCAGGCCTGTCCCTCCCCAGGATGGAGCCTGGGCTGCACCCTGGCCATGCCACCTTGGCTGTGCTGTGCCACTCTGGCTGCTCCTGGCCGTGCACAGGCTTCTCCCTGCTGCCCAGCAATGGTCATTTTTGTTCTGGGGTCTTCTAACTCCTCATTGAGTTCTTTCTTTTCTTTTATACCTTGTGGAGTCGCAGCTGCTTCTGACTGCAGCCCCCTGATGCTCTGGTTTGGGTGCTGGTGCACCTGCTGACTGGTAGAGAGCAAGGAACTGAAAAATGTGTAGGACTTGAATAAATATTACCAAGCAACACCTGACCCTCAATATTCTTATACTAAAGGTAAAACCCAGCTCTGTGCCATCTGTAGGGAAAAATTCCACGAAATTAACTCTATTCCAGCCCAAAAGATATCCAGGTGTGAGCTCACAGAGGATGCAGAAATCCCAAGCTGAGCAAGGAAAGTGTGCCATAACTCTGAGTAACTCATCCAACTTCAAATTTATTTATTTATTTGAGCTAAACAACTGATGCCTCTCAGCACTGCGCCGAGCCACTGCTGATGGCTCTCCTCCCCAGCAGGAGAGGGAAGCCAGGCTTAGAGTGGGATTTAGGGGCTCTGCTGCCTGTATGTCCTGGCAGCTCTGCAGCCCCTGCTGTGCCAGGGCTCCACAGTGTCCCCAGGGCTCCTCGGTGTCCCCAGGGCCACACTGAGCCACTGAGAGCTCCCCTGGGCTCTGCTGCACCTCAGGGTGCCCCCCAAAATCCCCGTCCCAGCCTTGCAGCTGCTCTGCACAGGAGGAACAAGAGAGAGGCAGGAGACATAATTCAATCTGGGGCTGCAAAATGCCTTAACTTAATTTCGGTGGGTCACGGACATAATCGAATCAGCCCCGTGCACCGGAATATCGTTTCCATGTTTCCACAAGGGTGGATAATTGTGCTCAGAAAGCCAGCCCTTGGTGCTCCAGTGGGAAAATGTGCCATAGGGATGGGTGGGAGGGAGTCAGGAGCTGGGCTGGCAGTGCTGCTGTGCCCGCTCAGGGTGCTGGCATGGAGTGACAAGGGCACACAAAGGGTTGGGGACATCACCCTGCTGTGCCAGCTGTGGTGTGCAGGTGAGAGGTGGCCCGGCCAGGAGGACACCAGGCAGGGAGTGGCAGTGTCAGCAGAGTGCAGGGTGAGCCACGGCTCCGTGTGGAGCATGGTGCCAGATCCCAGCCTTCGGGAACATTCAGTGATGGATTAAATGCAATCTGACTACCACTGTGGGAGGTTGGAGAGAATTACTTCATACAAATGCACTTCGGAAAGTATTTAGAGTCAAATTTTCAAAAGCCCCTGAACGATTTAAGAGCCAAAATCCCATTTTCCAAAGTCACTTAAACGAGCAAGAAAAGATCAGTTAAGAAAACACGCGAGCAGACGGGGCCTGGAGGGACGGGCTGCGGTGGCAGCACCACGCCACCATCAGCCACTGCAGCCCTCACTGGGGACACACGAGGATGCATCAGCCTCAGAAAACATCCCTGTGTGTGTCTTTCCAATGAATCAGCCCGGGATGGGTCAGATTGAAGGGAATTGTCCCGTTGGGGACAGGGACAGTGCCCGGCTCGGCAGCTCTGGGGACATCAGTGCCACCTCCGGCTGCCACCCCGACCCCGGCTGGGCAGGAAGGGTCCCCGGCTGTAACAGGAGAAGGCAGGGCTGCAGCTGGAACTGCAGGGCTCCTTCCCTTACCCCACAGCCGCTGCAGCCTCCTAAAAGCATCTCCAGTTCCCCGCTCAGCATCCTAATGAACCGCAAGGGCAGCTGGGGCCCTTTGAGGCAGCAACCATGGAGACTCAACCCCCCCAAAGAGCAAATCCCAAAGCAATTAGCTTTGCAGGGGCTGGTGGAGGTTCCACATTCCTCGGTGGCTGTAAAGCTCTTTACTGGGATTGTTTTCCTGCATGAGCCCTGCCCGGGGTACACATGGTGGCTCGGGCTCCCAGCACCTTTGGTGCACGCCATAAAAAAACACTCTGACGTTGCCCTTGCTGGGGCTGAATCCGAGCGAGTTTACACACTTCCCCCAATAGAAAGCAAAAAAAAAAAAAAAAAAAAGGATCTGAGACGGAATTCTTGCTCCAGGATCCTTTACAATTCCTGGAGGACATTTTTGGAAAGGGAAGGGTTGTATTTACTTTGGCAGCTGACTCAGCTTCTATATACATATGCATGGAAAAACTGCACTCACCTACGGTTTCCAGGGCTCCCTTGTCTGCAGAGCACCAGCCCAGGTGGTAGCTGGCGGCCCCTGGCCCTCTGTTTGGAAATGGCACGTGGGATTGGGAGCTGAAGTTTAAATCTGTCCCCAGGGCAGCCCTGGAGGCTGCTGGCACTTGCCTGGAGCACTGGAGGGGATGCAGCATCCCCAGAGCTCATCACAGCTCAACATAACCAGTCAGGACCATCCCTGTGATGCCCCCATGTGCCCCCATCACCCCCCTCCCATGGCATCCCTCCCCACCTGCACCTCCAGCCTTCCCGTGGCTGCTGTGATTAATTCACTGACAGTGGGCTTGGAATAAATCCACTCGTTGGCACGTTGTAAATTCATCACGTGCTGGGGACGCGCATTCCAGCCCACCATAAACACCCCTGGCTCGGAGCTAGTAAATCTGCCTGCAGAACTGGGGCATGAATGGAGCCCCTGGGTCCTGGGGGCTGACCCCACAGCACCCAGCTGGCTCTGAAAGGAGCTGGTTCAAGAAAGGAGCTGTCAGGAGCAGGCTGGCCCAGCTGCTGGCACCCTCCCAGCAAAAACGAAAAACCAAAAAAAAAAAAAAACCAGCCCCAAAAAACCAAACCAAACCAAAAAAAAAACCCAAAAAGAAGAGATATAATGTTGCTATGCTAGTCCCACCTGAAGAGTATAAGAAGTAAATTAAGGTTCGCTGGAAGAAGTTGCTGGAAGACACTGGAAGTGTCCCCCTCCCTGTGCCATCCCTGCACTGGTGGCTGGGCTGGGTGCTCCCATGGGTGCTGGGGACCCATCCCATGGGATCAGGGTCCTGCAGCCTGTCTGGGAGCTGCCCAGAGCACACAGAGGAAGTTCAGCCGAGCTGCTGAAACATCCAGGCAGTAAACCAGCTGTAAAACAGAGGAAAAAAAAAAACCCCAAAACCATTTTATTATCCACCAAACAGCTGCTGCTTCATTTTATGGGGGTCATTCTGTGAGGAGGTCAGAGAATGACCAGGTCTTGGTGGGCTCCAGGCTCCTGGCACCCCCAGCTGTGTTCCTACAGCCCCCATCCACCCCCAGCACCAGGCTGGCACTGGGGACACAGTGGGCATGGGCAGGGAAGGTCATGGGCAGGGAAGGGCACTGGGGCAGGGAAGGGCACGTGTGGCTGCAGGGCTTTATCAGCTGCTCTATTGTTGGGGCTGTCAGCAGGTCGCCCTGGGGAGGGGGTCTGGGGGCTCTGTTTGGTGGTGCTGCATCCTGAGGCAGCCTGGGACCCGTCTGCAGGGCCAGGAGGGTGTGAGCAGTGCCAGGGCAGGGCAGGGAGCGGGCACCAGGGCTGGTTCCCATGGCCTTGCCCAGGAGAGGAAGCTGGGGCACAGCTCAGCATCCCTTTCCCAGAGGAAGCCAAGGGCTGGGAGGTGGCACTGCCACAGGATGCAGGTGCCATCCTGGGGGCCCCAGAGCTGCATGGAATTTGTCCCCTCTGGAGAGCTGAATGCAGGGCTGAGAGTCCCTGGGCTGGTGTCCCCATGGAGGGATGAGCATCACCAGGGACAGACAACATGGGGACATGCCACATGCTGCTCTGCTGCTCTCTTTTCCCATTCTCCATCCCTTGTGCCCCCTTTGCCAATGCTGGGGTGAGCTGTGAGCGCCACATGGGCCCATCTGGGGACTCTGGGATGTGGCTTGTGACAGCACCAGGGAGGGGGCCCGGGGGTCTGTGCCTGCCCCAGTGCAGCATCACAGCCCAAGAGCTCCAGGCAGCTCCAGCCTCTATGAAATAATTTGTTATTTTAGTTGAAAAACAGTAAGTGGCCCCTTTCCAGGAGCAGAAGGGAAAAGCCAAACGGCCCCAACTCCTGCTAATGAGGGAAGCAGTCAGTCAGCACGGGCAGGACTGGCATGGGAGCAGGACCTGCCTGCCCTGTGCCCTCTGTGAGACCCCTGTGCCCCCTGTGACACCCCCGTGCCCTCTCCATTGCCCTGAAGGGCACAAGGGCTGAGCTAATGATTAATTACCAGGGCTGCCACCTCTCAGAGGAGCTGCTGCTCAGGGCCACGCTGTCACAGTGCTGCAGGGACACAGCCTGTCTCACCGTGGATTTCATCCCAGGTGCAGGGGATGCTCTGTTTCAGAGGTGCCAGGAGAGCTCCAGTGTGCCCAGCACAGCACCAGTGCCCAAACCACTCCCCGTGGGTATCACCAGGATGTCACCAGGGCACAGCAGTGAGGTGACAACAGCACAGCTTGAGCCAACCAAAGCTGTCACTACCTCACACCCTTCATGCCCCGTGTTGGGTGCTGGGACAAGTTTCCCCATCTGAGTTCAAAGGAGATGGGAAGACCCAGAGGGAGGTGGGGATGGATGGGACCATGCTGGTCCCTAATCCAGGGTGGCTGGCATTTCCTTCTTGGCATCTCCCCTGTCCCCAGGGGTGGGGACACCTGGAATGGCCCCTCCTGTCCCTGTGAGCAGCAGCTCTGGGGTGCAGCGGGGGCTCAGCAGGGCCCTGCTCAGGGATTTGATGCCCCAGCAGAGGCAGTGACACTCTGGAGTGCTGGATATGAGCAAAGAACACAACTCCCTTTGGCCAGGGTCATTCCTAGGGATTTGACCCCCTAACAGAGGCAGTGCTTGCTCTGAGTGCTGGATATGGACAAAAAACCCCAATACCCTTTGGCCACGATCATTCCCAGGGATTTCACCCCTCAGCACAGCCAGTGCTTGCTCTGAATGTGGATGAAGAACCCAACTCCCTTTGGCCAGGGTCATTCCCAGAGGTCTTGCAGTGATGCTGGGGCACTCCAGGCATCACTCCCAGAGTCTGCCCCAAGCATCACTCCCAAATTCTGGCGTGGAGAGCTCCAGGGCTGTGCAGACACCACCCCTCCCGCTGTCAGGTTATAGACTCGAGTCCTCAAAAATGCCAAAAATGCACCGGGAATCAAGGTTGGCCCGAAGAGTTTTGATCTCCCCGCAATTGCTGCGGCGTGGCTGTAAGTGCATCCAGATGGCTCAGACCACACAGAGGCAGCTCCCACCGCCACCGTCACCTGCGGCCACCCCGCCTGTCCCCTCGGTCACCTCCGGGGCTGGCGGGATGTGACAAGGGGCAGCGCTCGGGGACACTTCAGGGAATGCATCAAAATAACCCCGTCAAACACCAAACAAAATGGGTTGGAGTATTTTAATTTCAGAGGTTAACAATATTAACAGTCTGAGCCTTTGTATGTATGAAGATTGGGGTTTTTTTTAAGAAAGAAAGAAAAGAGAAAAAAATAATAGATATCCCTCCAGCTGAAAAATACTTTTGCAAATGGGAGCTAGGACAAGATATTTTTATAGTATCTCCTCATTAACTATAAATCCAATTTTGGTTATTTTTTCTTTCTTTTGTTATACACACTATTCTCTATATAATATATATTATAATCCTCTATTCTCTATATAATTATAATTTATAATATATAAATTATTCTCAATATAAAATTACTCTATATAATATATAAAGTACATAAATTATCTATATAATCTCCATTCTCTATATAATTTATTTCTCTATTCTCTATATAATTACAATTTATAATACATAAATTATTTTCTATATAATTTCTCTATATAATATACAAAATATAAAAATTATCTATATAATCTCTATTCTCTATATAATAATGTACCCATTATAATACACACTATTCTCTATATAATATATACTATAATTCTCTAATCTCTATATAATTTATAATATATAAATTATTCTCTGTATAATTGCTCTATATAATATATAAAACATATAAATTATCTCTATAATCTCTATTCTCTATGTAATTCTCTATATAATAATGTCCCCATTATAATACTATTCTCTATATAATATATATTATAATTCTCTATTCTCTATATAATTATACACACAGCCCAGAGCACCTGGGGATTTGATTTTGACCCCTGGAACAAGTTGCCAGCTTTGTATGAGGACCTGAAAGTCACAGAGGTTTGAATAGAATAATAATTAAATTATCACAAGGTGAAAATGTAGATTTTAGGATTTTTGGTATGGGAGTTTTGGGGACAAGATGGAGGAACTTGGGTGTGTCCAGCCTTTCTTCTTCTTCTTCTTGTTCTCCATTTCCTGCAGTGATGTTGGCACTTTGGGGTTGGTTTAGAGTAGAAGTGCACTGTCTAACATAGGTGATAGGTATTGGGAATTAAGTGTAAATATGTTATACCTACTTTGTAGTATAAAAGGACAACACAGAGTGCCTGTGGCTGCCCTGCTGAGCATATCTTGGCTGGGCAGAAAGAAAATTTTATAGATAAGAATTAATAAACAACCTCAAGACCGAAAAGTGAAGAGCAGAGACATCCTGCACATCTTGGGGCAGCAAATGTCAACCAAAACCCAAGAACCTCCCGTTGTTGTGCTGGATGTCACAGAGACCTGAGCACGCTGCAGCCACAGAGCAGCTGCTGGAGGTGATGCTGAGCTGTGGCTCAAAATCTCTGGCTCTGTCCCCTTGGCTCCAGCACAGTCCCTAAGGGCTCCTCAGTGTGCCAGGTCCCTGCTGGCTCTGTCCCCTCACCATTTCAGTGAGCTTTGCCATTGCCAAAACTTCCAAGAGCAGGGAAGATGGTCGTGGTAGTTTACAGCAGGTGAGTGTTGTCCCTACAATAATCTGTGATTATTTTGGTGCTTTTACCGCATCTCAGAGCTGAGGAGGGAGGGATGGAGGGATGGAAGGGTAGATGAAGGCTGGCAGACACCCTGGCCTCGAGGTGCTCCCCAGAGATGCCTGGTCCCAGCTCATGGCATCTGTTCTGGCCCCACTGAGAGCACTGCTGCCCATCCTCCTCCTGCTCCCCGAGATCTGATGAGCAGGTGATGCTAAATCATATAAAGGCTCATTTTGACCCACCAGTCACATTACTCATGCTCAGAGTGGGAACAGCACAGTGGGAGCAGGGCTGGTGAGGCAGTGCAGGTGCTTGGACTCAGCCAGGGGTGCTGGAGGGGGCAAAGAGGCACAGACAGGGCTGGGGGTCCCTCCTGCCCATATTGGGGCCCCGAGAGCACCCTGGTGCTGTCAGTGCTGGCTCCTGGTCTCATTCCTTTCAGGAGAGGGAATGTGTTTACCCAGAGCTGGCTCCTTAGGGAACAAACTCGCAGCGCCTTTTGTCAAAAAACATTTCTAGAGAGTTCAGAATTTCCTTTCCTGAAAGCCAGCTCCCAGGAAGGAAAACATGTTTAGACCAAAAACTGATGCCCAGTTCTGTGTGTTTAACTGAGAACAGAAGTCACAGTGTCAGCAGTGAGAGTGCTTTGCCCAGCTCTGGTCCTCCAAGGACACCAGGGACAGCGGGTGACCTTGGTCAGGGGACAAGGGGCTGTCCCCAGCTGGAGCCAGCCCAGCGCCAGCATGGGGCTCAGGTGGTACCAGGGAACCCAGGACATCCCTCTGGCTGTCCAGGATGGCCAGGACCTGGCCAGGGGGCTCAGAAGCCCAAAACACCTGTGGGTTTGATTATGACCCATGGAGAAAATTACCAAGCTTATGAAGATCAGCAAGCCACAACAGTTTAGGTAGAAAAACAATGAAGTTATCACAGGGTGGAAAAGTAGATTTTGGGGTTTTTAGAATGGGGGTTGAGGAGGCAAGATGGAGGGAACTGGATGTGTCCAGCCTTTCTCCTTCTTCTTCTTGGCCTCCATCTTCTGCTGTGATGGTGACACTTACAGATTGGTTTAGAGTAGAAGCTCGCTGTCTAACACAGGTGATAGGTATTGGGAAGTTATTGTAAATATTGTATGGGTAGTTTTTAGTATAAAGACATAACACCACCCTGAGGGCAGGCAGAGTGCCTGGAACTGTCCTGCTGGATGGACGTTGTCAGGGCAGGAGAAAGAATTTTACAGATAAGATACAATAAACAACCTTAAGACCGAGAAATGAGGAGCCCTGACTCCTTCTTCAAGCGCCAGGCTGGGAAAAGAGAATTTCTAACACATCTCGGGGTGACTGTGAGAAGCTAGAGATCCCAACACTGGTGGGGATGCTCCCAGCATCCAGCCTGCTCCTCTCCCATCACCTGGAGCAGGTCCTGGTGCCATCCCCATCCCCGCTGGCCTCCTCGCCCCTGGTCTCAGCTGAGCCCCTCAGGCCGGTGCTCCCCCTCCCCTGCCCTGCCCACCAAACCGAGGAAGTCGCAACCGCAGAGCTCTTGAAAGCATTTTTCTGGTGGAGACCACCGGTACTGAGAGATTAAAATTGCTGTTGTTTCTTCCATTACTCAGCTTTCCTGAATTATGGGGTGTAATACTCAGGGAGTGGGAATAATTAGGGGAGAACAATGGCAGGCTTGAAGGCTTAACTACGCCTGTGTGGTACTGCCGGCCAGGCCAGCCTGCTGTCACATTTCTCTGGGCCTCCATTTTCCACAGCCCCTGCCAAGCCCTTTCCACTCCGGTGCCCGCTCCAACTTCCTCATTCCTGGGGCTCTGCTCCCCGGAATGCCCCGGTTAACGCTCGGCTCCCCGGCCCCCAGCACCCTCAGCAGGGGCTCTGTGCCCTGCCTGGATGGGATGGAGAGCCTGGGGGTGCAGGGGTGTGGGATGGAGGGATGCTGAACCCTGGAGTGAAGGGATGTGGGAGTGGGAGAGGATGGAGGGTGCAGGAGTGTTGGACAGAGGGATGCTGAACCTTGGGGATGCAGGAGTGTGGGAGTGGGGGAGGCTGAGGGGGTGCAGGAGTGTTGGGCGGGAGGATGCTGAACCCCGGGGATGCAGGAGTGTGGGACAGAAAGATGCTGAGCCCTGGAGTGAAGGGATGTGGGAGTGGGAGAGGCTGGAGAATGCAGGAGTGTGGGATGGAGGCATACTGAATCCTGGGGGATGCAGGACTGCGGGGCAGAGGGATGCAGAACCCTGCAGTAAAGGGATGTGGGAGTTCTGGGGGTGTGGGAGCTCTGGGGGAGTCTGGGGGGTGCAGGAGGCCAGGGCAGCCCCATTGCCTCTGTGTCCCCTCCAGGCTCCTCAGCACGAGGCGAGCAGAGGTCCCACCAGGTCACTGCAGCCTTCCACGCTCGAGGAAGCCGCCGGATTTCTCCCCTTGGCAGGGAACACCCTGCAGCTCCTCAGTGGCATCTTGCTCAAGAGCCTTCCCAGCAATGGCAGGGCCTGGGGAGCAGTGAGAGCCCTGGCCCAGAGCTTGGGCAAGAGGCCACAGTGCTGCTCCCAGCCCCGGGCAGGCGCTGGCTCCAGCCGGGGCACGCGGGCAGCTGTGGGGGGCTCTGTGCCTGCCATGGGACAGGACAAGGAGCCACAGCCCAGGGCACAGCCTGGCAGCTCCTCCCTGAGCTCTTGGATGTCAGCGCTAGCAGTAATTAAAATAAAATCAATGTTTTTTTGCTGTAAAAAAGAGACATTGTTCTGGCGAGCGCTTTCCCCGAGTCAGCTCCTGTGTGTCTGTGGGATGGGCAGGGAGAAGCCAACGGGATCCTGGGGCTTTGCTTCGTCCTGGGAGGGGATTGGTTTTAAATGTTCAAATTGTTTTCTCATTTCTCTATTAACTGGACTGTTTGGAAGTCTTGTCTGCAGCCATCCCTGGTCATCCAGGCTTCTGGTTCAGCCCTGCTCGTGGTGGGCCACTTGCCATGGCAGGGACAGGATGGGTTGGGGATGGGATCAGGGTTGGGGGGCGAGACGGGATCAGGGACAGCCTGGCTAATTAGGTGTCCACTTTAATTAATGTCTTCTGGGCAGGTGGCTCCCCTCGAGCTCATGAGAAACCCACTCTGCTCCCAGAATTCCTGATCTCTCAGGAGCTCCTGTTGTCTCTCACAAACAGCCTCAAGACTTTACTTTTCTGCTGAAAAACAGCCTGAGTGGGATCATATTTCAACTATTGGACACTTCGAGGAAAATTCCCAATTGGGAATGTGCTTAGGATGGGAATCCACTGATGCCTGAAATCAGCCATCTCACAGCCCTGCAGCCCGTGATCCTGAGTGACCTCTCTGAGCTCTCCTGGGCTGCAGGATCTCCCCAAGAGCAGAATTCCTCTTGGAGCCCATCCTGTGACACCCAGAGGACCAATGATGATGATGATGATGATGGAGCCTGGGCTGACACCCCCATCCCACGGGGCTGTTCCTTCCACCCTGGAGAAGATGCATCAATCAATGTGAGTATTTTGCTGAGCTGGAGGGGAATTTCTCACAGGTCTGTTCCTCTGTTCCTTTGTGCAGGCTCTTTATGTCCATGTGTGTGCACGTTACTGATGTTGCTACTTTAGATTTATAATTAAATTAGAGTGATGGTTATAGAAAATCCCATTTGAGTAATTCTGTATGAGTTAAAAGATTCAATTGATCAAGTGCTGCAGTTGCTGTGTTAATGAGGTATTGTTATGATTAAGTGTTGGTAAATCCTTTAGACTTAATCCATTGATCCAATCTGAGGCTAAATTTAGTGGGGGGATCCTCTCTGTGCCTGGTGACTCAGCTTGGGAGTGTCCCTTACCCCCTTGCATTCCTGACTTTTTCCTCCCTTCCTTTTCCTCTCCCCATTTCCACATAATTCATTGTAGATTGCTTTTAATCCTATTTTTATTGGTGTGATTTATCTACACCATAAGAAATAGAGCAACAAAATTATATTAAACCTGCATTTGCCAGCAATTCAGCCCCAAACCCCTCACTCACCACAGGCTCAGGGAAAGGGCGACCATTCCAGAGCCTCCCTTACTCGGAAGCCACAATTAAAACTATTTTAAAAGAAAACAAACATTACCCATCAAAATTCCTGCCTGGCTCTCGTTGTGGGCCAAGGCTGCTCAGCACCAGCAGCTTCTTCTGGGCAAACCCACCATGCTGGGCTCCGAGTCCTGAAAAATGGGAATTCTCCGGTGGAAATTCAGGAAGGCTGGAGCAGCACTGCCCTGGGGTTCCTGGGGCTCAGTGAGATCTTGGTTTTGGTGTTTGTGGTGCAGAGCTGGTGCCTGAGCTGTTCGCATCCCACGGGCACTGCAGCAGTTTTGGGTGGACACTGCGTCCCCATGTCACATCCTGCACCACCAGCAGCTGGGGGTGGCTTCCAGAGGGGAATGGAAGTGCTGCTGGCGGTTGGAATTATTGGGGTTTGGGGTGTGGAGTGAATGAGGTATGGGGGATGGACTGTTCCATGCAGGGAGAGCAGCAGTGTCCTCACTGGGTCATGCCATGGGGCTGGGAATGGTGGCGTGGCCAATGTCATCCTCCTTCCTTGCAACTGGGTCACCCCTTCCACCACTCCTTCACAGTTTTCCACAGTTTTCCACAGTTTTCCACTGTTTTCCACTGTTTTTTAGAATTTTCCTCAGTTTTCCACAGGTTTTCTCCACTCCTGTGGCTCCTCACTGCTCCTGTCCCACACCCTGGTCACCAACACCTGCCCTGGGACACTCCACAGACCCAGCCCTGGGATGCTGGAGCAGAACTCACCCCATGGGACAGAGATTTTGGGGTGCTGAGTGAGCCCAGGGCTTTGTTCAATAATGCTTAAAATATCTAGATAACCTTGGAGTAAAAATCTGACTGAAGTGTTCTACAAACTGAACCCAAAAAAAACAGGCAAAAAAATTGATGTTAACAACTAATTAAAGCCTTCAGTGTGGTGCCTGCGGAGTGTTTGACATGGAAAAGGCTGGAAGATTCTGGGAATCCTCCCCAGGACAAGGATGGGGCTTTATGTGGGCACAGATCCAAAATGTACCAAAGGATGGTTCCCACCTCCTCCCTGAGGTAACAATCCAAGCTCATAGCCAGGAAATTGCTGCACCAGAGGGGCTGCAGGAATCCCCAGGACATGGGCACAAATCAGAGTGAAGAGCAGAAAATAAAACTGGACAAATCCAGGAACTCCCGCCTGCTTCCCTTATGGGCTCACAGCTACATGACAACTGATGTTAATATAAAAACCTGTTTATTACTGATTTGCATTAATCCCAAACACAAACCCCTGGTGCTGAGCCATCCCCAGAGCAGCTTGTCGACCAAAATGACAATTTTACAACTTCCAAACCTCCTTACACGTGGCCAAGGGGATTCCTGGCCAAATTTCCAGTTTAAAGCAATCCCAGAGTGGATTCCTGCTTGACATTACTGGGACCAGGAATTCAGGATCCATCCCTGAGCTGCCCCAAACCCAAACCTTCACAAACCACAGGAGCAGCAGGAACTGAAGGGATTTGGTATCATTTGGGATCAAGAGTGCTCAAGGGATCACAAGGGCAGGAGCAGCACGAGATAAACAAGAAAAAAAGAGAATTTAAAGCTTCTTGCAACACACTCTGAGGTTTATCCAGCCAGACTTTGTGCCAGGAGGGGCACAGGATGACCAGGATACAAAGCTCTCTGTTCCTTTAGGAAATACCTGTAAATGTTATTTCATTGAGGGAATTTCCTCTCTTCACACAGAATGAAAAGGCACCCACAGAACAAAACCAGATTTGGGGAGTTTAAATTTAAATTTTTTAATTTCTCTGAGCACCCAGCCCAAGCAATTCCTGCTCAAAGTCATCACCAGCCCCTGAGACAGTGAGGGAACTTCCCTCCCCTTCTCTCTGCCTCTCATTGAGCAAACCTAAATATTATTTCACACACATTTGAGCTCTGAGTGATGAGAGCTGACAGGCTCTGCCTGAGAACTTTATTGAAGCAAAATTTCCAGTTATTGGCAGAGCTCATGGAGTTGCCAGCCCATGATTTAAGTTTTAATGTCAGCACAGCAGCACTGACCAGCCCTCAGCATAAAATCCACGCTCTGGACAAGCTGGAAGGACAATTCCTCCTGTTTATTAACAATCAGAGCTTCCAGGAGCCAGAAAGATTCAGTTTTTTACCGTGCTGAGTGGAAGTGTCATTGTTTTTTATTAATTAATTTGGCAGTTTAATTAGAGTGGCCTGCTGAAACATTAAAAAAAAAAAAATAATCCAGGAAATGCCTGGACCAGCTTTAATAAAAGCAGAACCTGATTTATCTTCCCCTGATCAGCCCACACCATCACAGAGGAATTTTTTAATGCCTTTTCATTACCCAGAGTGGATCAGCTCCCTCTGATTTTTGTGGATTCTGCTCACAGCCCCTGTGCTAAGAGGGGAGAACACTTTGCAGATGTTGCTTTTAATTCAGGGCAGCAGAAACATCTCCCTTACCTGTAAGGAAGAGCTGCCGTCCCCCAAGAGTCACAGGAATTAAATGTTACCTGAAACAACACTGCCCTGCAGCATTTATTCCAACACAACTGCTGTTTTCTACTAACAGGGCTTTAAAAGAGAAATTCCTGTGCACGAGGGCATGAAATTGTCACTGAGCTTGTTCTCAGAGCCCACAATGGCTGGAGAGAGAATTTCCAAGAGAACCTCTAGAATCTGATAAACTGAGCTTGTGCTCAGAGCCCACACTGAGTGGAGAGACAATTTTCAGAGAAACCTCTAGAAATTGATAAACTGAGCTTGTTCTCAGAGCCCACACTGGCTGAAAATTTCCATGAGAACCTCTAGAAATTGATAACTGAGTTTGTTCGCACAACCACACTGTCTGGAGAGACATTTGCCATGAGAACCTCTAGAAATTGATAAACTCAGCTTGTTCTCAGAAGCCACGCCGGCTGAAGAGACAATTTCCATGAGAACCTTTACAAATTCCTTTACAAATTGTTAAACTGAGCTTGTTCTCACAACCCACACTGGCTGTAGAGAAAATTTCCATGAGGACCTCTAGAAATTTATAAACTGAGCTCACCCTGTCTGGAGAGACAATTTTCAGAGGAACCTCTAGAAATTGATAAACTGAGCTGTTCTCAGAGCCCACATTGAGCAGAGACACAATTTCCATGAGAACCTCTAGAATTTGATAAACTGAGCTTGTTCTCATAACCCACACTGGCTGGAGACACATTTTCCAGGAGAATCTCTAGAAATTGATAATCTGGGCTTGCTTTCAGAGCCCACACTGACTGGAGAGAAAATTTCCATGAGAATCTCTAGAAATTGATAAACTGAGCTTGTTCTCACAACCCACACTGGCTGGAGACACAATTTCCAGGGGAACCTCTATAAATTGATAAATCCAAGCAGCTCTGACCCTCAGATGTTTCCTCGTGTGTCCCAACCAGCAGTGCAGCACCAAAGGCACCAAACCCTGCTCCCCACACACCAAAAATCCCCTCAGCCCACAGAACATCACAGGTGGCTCCACTGCAAGCCAACTCAGCCAGGAGGAAGCAGGAGATGCTGCTTCAGACAGGGAAATAAATCCCTGTGCAGCACCTCCGGCCTTCCCTGGCTGCTCCTGCCCTGGGAATGAGCTGGAGCTGCTCCTGCTCCTCACCGAAATCACAATAAAAGCCACTTCTCTCCTCTCAAGCCTCCAGCCAACACACAAAACTAAATTTTTTTTGTCTTCTCTGATGTCCTTGTCTTGTCCAAGGCAGCATCCCCTTGAAGAACAATCATTTACCATGGCCATGTTCAAAAGCTCAGCTCTGCTGTTCCAAAGCCCCAGGACAGGCAGCGTTGGCAGGAATCCCTGCTTGGTAACTGTTCTCCTGCCCTCCTTCCTAAATCTGAGGGATTTAAAACCAGGGAAAGGCAGACAGAACATGAAATCACTCCCCAGCAAACAGCAATTCTGACATTGCTGATCTTCAGGGCAGCAACACAAAAACCACAAACTAACAAGGCACGGAAGCAGCAAACTCCACTCCTTGTTTTTATGGAGGTGAGGGCAGTAATAACAGCAGGAATAATCATATTCCATTCCTTCTGTACCTCCAGCCAAATGGATTATTGAGTGATTATCCCCTTAACGTGCTCGGAGCCAGTGCTGATTGTGTGAGATCTGCAATGTGGTTTTCATTGGCTTAATTTTGCTCCTGCAGCGAGGAACCAAACGATGCCAGCGCCAGAAATGCCACTTGATAAACTTGCCCTTGCAAAAAAAATCAATATATCCAAACAAATCAACCCAGAAATCCTCTGCTCTCTTTGCATCCCTCGTGCTCTGCTACAGGTGTGCCACGGATGCTGCAAATCTTCCCGGTTTGGGTCTCAATTTGCAGCAGGAAAAATCAGTTTTGGGAGAGGTGATGGCAGTGAGAAGCACCTTCCACAGGTGAGAAACCCCACCTGCCACGAGGGGATGGGACAGAATCCCAGAATCCCAGAATCAGGGAGGTTGGAAAAGCCCTCCAGGACCATCCAAGCTGTGCCAAATCCCCACTTTGTCCCCAAGTGCCACATCCAGCCCTTCCCTGGACACCTCCAAACCTCCCTGGGCAATGCCTGACCACCCTTTTCATGCAGAACTTTCCCTAAAATCCAATTTAAACCTCTCCTGTTCATCCTGAGGCCGTTCCCTCTGCTCCTGTCCCTGTTCCTTGGGAGCAGAGCCCAACCTGGGGCTGTCCCCTCCTGGCAGGAGCTGTGCAGAGCCACAGGGTCCCTCCTGTTGGGAAGGATGGAAGTTTGACAAGAAAGTCTCACAGACGTGTGTGCTTAGCAGAAAAAAATTTAAGTGTAGAATCTGAAGAAGGAATAGAAACTGAAGCAAGTTTTGATATAGAAGAAATGAATTGCTGAGCCATTACTGGATAACCAAGGAGGCAAAGGGTGTGTGAGTTAGAAGGGGTTTTTATGGCTTAGAGCAAAGGATAAACCCAC
>JAXCLO010000086.1:3645252-3667748 GCA_035583995.1 Arremon aurantiirostris | reverse complement strand
GCTGCTCTGGGCACCCTGTGCCAGGGCCTGCCCACCCTCACAGGGAACAATTCCCAATTCCCAATATCCCATCTAACCCTGCCTTCTGGCAGTGGGAGCCGTTCCCTGTGTCCTGTCCCTCCATCCCTTGTCCCCAGTCCCTCTCCAGCTCTCCTGGAGCCCCTTTAGGCCCTGGAAAGGGCTCTGAGCTCTCCCTGGAGCCTCCTTTCCTCCAGGCTTTCCCAGCCACAGCTGCTGTTCCCCTCCAGGCCGTCTGTCCTGGGCAGCAGCGGGACAATCCCCTGTGAGACCCCACCAGCCTCAGTTTCTCCTCAGTGACAGGCAGGATCCGAAACTGGGGCTCAGCTGGGACAATTTCCCATGAGCAGAGCAGCAGTGGTGACAGAGGGCAGCAGCAGTGCAGCAGCAGCAGTGCAGCGGTGCAGCAGTGTGGAAGCAGCAGTGCAGCAGTCGTGTGGGCGCAGCTGCAGCCGTGCAGCAGAAGTGCAGCGGCAGCAGTGGTGCAGCAGCAGCAGTGCAGAAGAAGCAGCAGCAGTTCAGCAGTACAGCAGCAGTGCAGCTGCAGCAGAGCCACAGAACTGCAGTAGCAGCAGTGCAGCAGAAACCATGCAGAAGCAGCAGCAGCCGTGCAGCGGTGCAGCAGTGCAGTGGTGCAGCAGCAGTAGCAGTGCAGCAGAAGCAGCAGTGCAGAAGAGAAGCAGTGGTGCAGCAGAAGAGCAGCAGCAGCAGTTCAGCGGTGCAGAAACAGCAGAGCAGCAGCAGCAGCAGTTCAGAAGCAGCAGAGCAGCAGCAGCAGCAGTGCAGCAGCAGCAGCAGCAGCAGCAGCTCAGCCGTACATCCCGCGGGATGCGCAGCGCTGGCGCTGCCGCACGCCTCGAGCTCCCCCTGCAGCGCCCAGGGCACAGCGGCTGCGGGACCGGAGCCAAAATTCCCCGTTGGGAGCCCAAACCCGCCCCTGGCCATTGTCAATCCATTGTCACGGCGCCAGGCTGAGCTCGGGTGACCCCCAGGGTGGCAGGAGATGCTCGGGGGGCCTCCAGTCCCTCTCCATCCCGTTTGCTGCGCCTGTTTTTAGCAGTGTCTAAAGGAACACAGCCAGAGCTGCGGGCTCTGCTCAGGGGTCCCTCAGTGAGGGTGACAGGGACAGCCCAAGCCCCCACATCCCCTGCTGCCACCCGCCTCCAGCTCCCACCGGCCTGCCCTGGCCAAGCTGCAGGAGTGTAAACTGGGCTTATTCTGCGCTCTGTGTCCATAGAGCTAATGGAAGGGGAAAAAACACTGATATTTTGGGATGCCTTTTTCAGAAACAGAAGTTTCCAAAATTTCCAGAGCCCTGGGATCGTTTTAGCTGGAGAGCTGAACTCTGGCCCATTGCTGGTGGCTTTGGATGCAATTTTGGATTTGCCCTCTAATGCAGAAGGGAGCTATTTATGTATTTATGTATTTATAGCTCTGCTGGGCTGTGCTGGGCATTAACATCATCTGGAGCCAAGAACCTCAATTCCTGCTTTGGGCTAAAATGCCATGGCTATCATGGATATCAGAGCCACCCCACAAGGGAAAAGGGCAGGCTGAGGCTGGAAATCACAGCTGGAGGAAATCCCCCTTGGCTGCAGGATATGGAGGTGGTGCTGGAGCCCAGGTTATAGGGCTGGGATTCCTCAGCTCCCTGGTCCCGGTGTTTTGGTGGAAATGTGAGCAAAGCCACACCAGCACAGGAGATGCTGGACACGGCCAGAGGCTCTGCAGGCAATTTGTGCTTCTCTTGCTTCCCTGTAAACATAAAAGTTGTGGGAATTACCATCGCTCACCCTCACTGCCCTGAGCTGGAACAGCATCCCTGGGTGGGGATGGGCAGTACCCAGTCCTGTGCTGTCCCTGGCTATCAAGAGATCCAGGATATTTCCTCCAAGATATCCCTGGGATGAGTTCTGCTGCAAGGATATCCACTGATGCCTTGTGAGGGCTGCCCTAGAACAGAGACTGGACAGAGCTAAAGAACAAAGCAGGGATTTATTAAAAGGCCTCAATGGATCCACCTTGGGCAGCACAAGAGCCCAGCCAGGGCTGCACCCAAGACGAACCAAAATGGTCACAAAAAAACAGATGACTGGTCATGAGGTTTCTCACTTTTATTAGTTCTGCTCCATTTGCATATTGGAGTTAATTGTCCAATTACAGCTTTAGCCCATGAAGTGCCATCCTGCTTGTTTTTCTCTCTTCAGTCCATGTTGTTCATGCTCCTGAGCCTGGGATTTGCATTATTTGTCCTTGGTCCCTAGCTAGAGAAGGAATTGTTTTGTCTCCCTAGTCTGTGAAGAGAGCTTACTATTCCCTCATATGAAGCTCAAAACCACACACTAAAGGAGCAGAGAATCTGAAAAATATAAAAGCCAAAACCTGAGGCACCAATCCCTGCTGTGATCCCAGCTGTGATCCCAGCTCCCCCACAGCTCCAGCAGGGCAGATCCACTCCCACCTGTGCATGCACTCACATTTTGTCCAGCTGCTTGTTGACATCATCATCATTCTCGTAGTCCTTGCAGAGCTGGGTCACCAGAGCACCGTAGGTCAGCGTGAACAGCTCCGAGTTCTGTGCACAGGGAAAGAAAATTCACCCAACAGAACCCACCTGGGCTCTGCTGCCTCCGAGTCCAGCGCCGCCACCTCGGCACGGAGAGGGGAACAGGGACCTGCTGTCTCAAAGGAACCTGTGCTCAACAAGGAGAGATCCCAGCTCCAGCCTAACAAGGAGAGATCCCAGCTCCAGCTTAACAAGGAGAGATCCCAGCTCCAGCCTAACAAGGAGAGATCCCAGCTCCAGTTTATAAGGAGAGATCCCAGCTCCAGCTTAACAAGGAGAGATCTCAGCTCTAGTTTAATAGAGATCCCAGCTCCAGGTTAACAAGAGAGATCCCAGCTCCAGTTTAATAAAGAGAGATCCCAGCTCCAGTCTAACAAGGAGAGATCCCAGCTCCAGTTTAATAAGGAAAGATCTCAGCTCCAGTTTAATGAGGAGAGATCCCAGCTCCAGCTTAATAAAGAGAGATCCCACCTCCAGTTTAATGAGGAGCAATCCCAGTTCCAGTTTAATGAGGAGAGATCCCAGCTCCAGTTTAACAAGGACAGATCTCAGCTCCAGTTTAACAAGGAGAGATCCCAGCTCCAGTTTTGGCAACAACTTCATTCTCCTTGAAATGAGGCTTGGAGCAACCTGGTCTACTAGAAAGTGCCCCTGCTCTTCGAAGGTGCTGGAACTGGATGAGTTTTAAGACCCCTTTAAATCCAAACCAATCTGGGATTTTGAGAAAGACACCAACACCTTCTGGATAGCTGGAGGTGCCATGCCAGGGCCCTGAATTTACCTCAAGCACTGGCCTAGAGCTGAGATCTGACTCAAACTCTTCCCTCTGTTTCATGAACATGTTACAAGTGAGCAGTGCCCATGAGGCTCCAGCTCTGGTCTCTTCAGCAGGCCCAAAATGCCCCTCTGCTCAGGGATTTATGAAATTCTGTACCAAGAAAAAGGACTTATCTGGTCCTAGAAAGTTGTCCAGGCACAGAATTTGCTTCACAGACTGAAATCAGCTCCTCAGACTTAGAAGAGGCTCAGGGAGGCCAAGCCCAGGCCAGCTCAGCTCTCAGGTGCTGTGCACATTCTGGGATGGGCCAGGACCAAAGTCACTCATGTTTTCTCTGCACAATTGCCAGATTTGCAGAAAATTTGCGAAAAAAGGGGAAAATTCTCCTCTCCCAGCCACCACCTTCAATCCTCACCCTCAAATGATGTCAAAGAGCATTTTTTGGGAGCCAGTGATTAACGAGGTCATTAGAGGCTGCAGAGCAAAATTCTGCAAAAGGAAGTGTTTTGGGGAACAAACAAACCCCCAGCACTGGTTTCTGCTGTCACTTTTGGCATGCAGAGGGATCACAGGGGCTGACCTGGGATCTGTCACCTACCATGAGCTGCAGAGAGGCAGAAGGTGAAATGAATGGCAAATACCAATACTAGAGAATGAAAGCAGCAGCAGGCAGGGAGGGAAAAGAGACAAGATCAGAGTTAAGTGACAACACAGATCACCGTAAGTTCACACAAAGCCACAACAAACACACAGAGGAAACACCCCCAAACAAACAGAAATTGGGTTTGTAGAGGACACAGGGAATTCCACCTTGTCTTGTTCCTGGATTAGGAAAAAATTCCTCCCTGTGAGGGTGGTGAGGCCCTGGCACAGGCGCCCAGAGCAGCTGGGGCTGCCCCTGGATCCCTTGGAAATGTCCAAGGACAGGTTGGACAGGGCTTGGAGCACCCTGGGACAGTGGAAGGTCTCCCTGCCACGGCAGGGCTGGAATGGGATGAACTTTAAGGCCCCTTCCAACCCAAACCAGTCTGGGATTCTGGAATTGACAATCCCAAGGACAAAAGGCTTCAGGCATGAAAAGAACCAGAGGGGCTGCTTGGAGCTTTTGCCACACTTTGAATCTAAGAACTGACACGTTCTTTGGGGGTTTTGTTTAAAAATTTGCTTTCCTGTCAGAAAACTAAAGGTTGGGCAATTCACATCACTGGAAGGACAAGGGGGAAGTTCCTTTGGCTCAGCTGGAATCAGAGACTTGGCAGAGAATTTAACAGACATGCACAACATGTAGTGTTGGCTTTCAGGCTTTCAGTTGTTTTAGTAAAGACAGAGGTGGAGAGGGGATGGGGATGGATGGAGGGAATCCAGCTGTCCCCAGCCTGAGGCGCTGTCACCGTGTGAGGCCATGGTGGTGTCACCTGCCACCAGCAGCCCCGGCACTCCCAGAGCTGATCTCATTTATTGCTAAGATTATTGCTGTTATTAAAAGCAACTTGAGCTCTTTCAATAGGACAGATTTGGACAACAATTTTTTCGTTTTCAGCCCATTTGATGTAATAGAAGTGCCCAAAGCTTTCCTGGTATTTTTATTATTTGACACTCTCCACACAAAGCATCTGTTCTATGGCTACGGAAGTGTCAGAACTCCAGTGAATTAACACAATTCTTTACATAATCGTTGAATCTCTAGAAAAGAATCCCCTGGGGTGTGGAGAGGCAGGAAGGGGCAGCTAAGCCCGACCCAGCCCCTCCTCACGGCCAAAGAGGGAGAATACCCCAGGTTTTATCTTTTATTACTTATTTTGCATTAAAAATTAATGAATTCGACCTGGTTTGACCCAGAATCGGAGCTCAGCTCTGGAGCTTTGGGCTCCATCTCTCAGTTCCTGCCTCAGCCGGGCGGATAACGCGGAATGAGCAGGAGAGGGGAAGCGAGACACGCCAGGGAAGCGTTTTGGGTGCGAACTTCCCACAGACGGGAGCGCCCGGTGCCGCTGCTGGCTGCCCGGCCCCGCCGCACCGGGCGCTGCGGCCCGGGCCCGGTCACCCCCGCCGCGGGCCGGTTCCCCGGCTGCCCCACGCCATGCGCTCGCCACGCCGGCCCCGCCGTTACCATTTTCTTGCTCTCGGTGCCGCGCCCGCCCTGTCGCGACATCGTGTCCGCCCGGCCCGGCCCGGCCCGGCCCGGCCGCTCTGTCCGCCGCGGGCACCAAGGGATCCCCGGGACGCCGCGCGGCACCACGGGACACGCAGTCCCCGCCGCCCCGCCGGCCGCGCCCCGCCCGCCCAGCTGGACTACAAATCCCAGAGTGCACCGCGCGCCAACACGACAATGAAGCACCGCCTAATCCCGGCGGGAGGGGACGGCCGCGGTCGCCGCCAGGGGGCGCCACCGCCCGCCTCAACTGCGGCAGCGCCGCCATCGGGGCCGCGCTGGGCCCGGCCTGGTCCCGCCGCTCCCGCTGCCCCCGACCGCCAGCCTGCGGCTCCTGCCCGGTCGGTGACGCAATGGTGGCCCCCATTCTGCTCCCTCCATGCTGCCGGCTCCCTGCAGGCCTCCCCGCGGCCCCCCAGCCCCATGGGAAAGGGGCCTCGGCTGCGCTCCTGCTCCCACCTTGTCCCACACTGCCACCTTGGAATGGGAGTAGAATCGTGGAATATCCGCAGCTGGGAGGGACCCACGAGGATCGAGGCCAGCTCCTGGCCCTGCACAGGACACCCCAGCAATCCCACCGTGTTCCTGAGAGCATTGTGCAAATGCTCCTTGGGCCAGGGCCTGTTCCTGTGCCTTCTTGCCCGGCTCCAAGGGCTCGGCGGGGGCTGATTCCTGGGGAAAGGGCAGCTGGGTGGATGAAGCAAGCCCTGTGCTGGCAGGATTGGGCAAGCTCGGATCCTTCGGCTGCGGCTCAATGTGGAACACAAGCAGGTTTCCACCCTGTGAGGGCTGCAAATGGCCCCACAAGAGCAGGGCAAAGGACAGGGTGTCACAGAAACCAGCCTGGCTTGGGGCTGCAGGAACTGCAGGGAATATTTCCTGAACAACCCAGCTTGACCCTCCCCAAGCCAGCATGGCCCCTGGTGCACCAGGTTCTGCTCCCAGACAGACCGTGCCTGGCATTGTTTACTTATTTCTTTAATCTCCTGTTGTTTATTTATTTATTTACCCCATTATGCCCCCGTTCCAGACCTGTCACCGAGTGCTGGGGTGGTGTGCTAGGGGCAGGACATGCTCTGGGCACCGGGGGACCGCCCCACGCCTGCTGGCTGCTCAGGGATCCAGCAGCTGGGAGCAGGAGCGTGGGGACCGGCCGGTCTGCGGTGACCTGCTGGCATTGCCTTACATGGCTGCATCCCCAGGACACGGCCAGCTGCAGGGCACTGGGGCATGGTGTGGTTGTCCTGGGCTGGGGGGCTGCCAGCAGCACCTCCATTGTGCCAGTGAGCTGATGGCATGGCTGTGCTCCGTGTCCAGCTCTGCAGTGCCAGGTGCCCTCCTGCTCAGTCCCAAATGACACCTTGTGCTCTCCCGCCACAATGGCCCCGCTGTGCTGGTGGCTGATGGAGATCACTGAATCCTAGAACACCCTGAGTTCGAACAAACGCAAAAGAACCATGGAGTCCAGCTCCTGGCCCTGCACAGACACCCCAACAATCCCACCCTATGCCTTGGGCCATTATGCGAATGCTCCTGGAGCTCTGGCAGCCTTGGGGCCGTGCCCATTCCCTGGGGAGCCTGGGCAGTGCCAGCACCCTCGGGAGGGAGAACATTTTCCTAAAATCCAACGTTAGAAGACACCGTGTCCCTGGTCACCGCAGAGGTCCCTGGCAGTGTCCCTCCGTGCTGAGCTGGGGGGCACGAGGGGCACACACCCCTTGCTGAGCTGGGGGGCATAAGGGGCACACAGGGCACCCGCGCTGGCCTCTCAGTCCCTGTCGTGCCACAACGCCCACCGAGCACAGGAGATCCCTCCCAGGCGGAGCCGTTACTGCTCCCCGGCCCCGGGCAGGGGCCGAGCCAGCCCCGCTGCAGCCGAGGGCACCGAGAGCCGGTCTGACGGCGCCGGGCGGCTCTGCCGGTTCCCGCCCGCACACGGGAGATGCTCCGGGAGACGGGCGGAACTGAAACGCTGCGAGTTGTCCCCGCGGCGAGTCCGGGCTTTGCTGGGCTCGGGGCTCGGCGCCCCCCGCATACAGACCCCGCTGCACGGGGTGAATCTCTCAAACCGGTCCCTGGGCGGCCGGGACCCGGCAAATCCCCAGGCCCCCCTGCCCCGTCCCGTTCTACCGCGCTCCGCCCCGTCCGGTGGGCGCAGGACCGCCCGCAGCGCGCTCCGCCCCGCCGCGCCCATCGCGGGGGCTTGGGCAACCGGGGCCGGGCTGGGTCGTGCGAATCCCTGGAGGCGGGCCCGTCCATGCCGTGCAAATCCCGGGAGTCAGGCCGAGCCATGCCGTGCAAATCCCGGGAGTCAGGCCGAGCCATGCCGTGCAGATCCCGGGAGCCGGGCCCGGCCATGCCGTGCAAATCCCGGGAGTCAGGCCGAGCCATGCCGTGCGGATCCCGGGAGCCGGACCCGGCCATGCCATGCAAATCCCGGGAGTCAGGCCGAGCCATGCCGTGCGGATCCCGGGAGCCGAGCCGTGCCGTGCCGTGCGGGGCTCTCCCGGCAGCGGCGCTGGGGCTGCGGCTGCTGGTGCTGAGCGCGGCGCTGGGCGCGGCGGCAGCTCGGGCTCAGCCGCCCCCCTTCCCTTTCTGGGACCCCTCGCTGCCCTGGCAGCGCCGCCTGGATGACCTGCTGGGCCGGCTGAGCCCCGCCGAGCTGGTGCTGCAGGTGAGGGGGCGGCGGGACCCCCTCGGGGCCCCCGCGGGACTCCCCGCTCAGCGCCGCTGCCCCGCAGGTGGCGAGGGGGGGAGCGATGGGGAACGGCCCCGCGCCCCCCATCCCGCGGCTGGGCATCGCGCCCTACAACTGGAACACCGAGTGTCTGCGGGGCGACGGCGAGGCACCTGGATGGGCCACGGCTTTCCCGCAGGCGTTGGGGCTCGCCGCCGCCTTCAGGTACCGGCACCGGGGACCGGGGGTGTGCGATGGGACCTGGTGAGACAGGTCCCCCCTTGCCTATGCCGCCCTGACACCCCTGTGCTGTCCCCCCAGCCCAGAACTCATCTACCGTGTGGCCAACGCCACGGCCACCGAGGTGAGAGCCAAACACAACAGCTTTGCTGCTGCTGGACGCTACACTGACCACACCGGGCTCAGCTGCTTCAGCCCTGTCCTGAACATCATGAGGCACCCGCTGTGGGGGAGGAACCAGGTGCCAGCTTGGGCGGGTGATCCCTGGCTGGGATCAGACCACAGGGGACTGTGGCTGACCAGCTGGATGTGGCCATGGCTTGCCAGGCTGTGAGGATGTGGGGACAGGGCTCCCAGAGGTGACCCACCTGTGCCCTGGACAGGAGACCTATGGGGAGGACCCGTTCCTGAGTGGGGAGCTGGCCCGCAGCTTTGTGCAGGGGCTGCAGGGCCAGCACCCCCGTTACGTTAAGGCCAGCGCTGGCTGCAAACACTTCAGCGTGCACGGAGGTCCTGAGAACATCCCCGTCTCCAGGCTGAGCTTCGATGCCAAGGTGAGCACAGCGGGGCAGGGGGTGTTAATAGGGCAGGGGACACTCCAGGTGCTGACCCCACTCTGCCATGGTGCTTGCAGGTGCTGGAGCGGGACTGGCGCATGACCTTCCTGCCCCAGTTCCAGGCATGTGTACGGGCTGGCTCCTACAGCTTCATGTGCAGCTACAACAGGTGTGGAGCGTGGCAGGGGTCACCTGGGCTGGGCTGCCCTTGGCATGCCCAGTGCCCCACTCTCCTGGCTGCCCCATCCCCTCTCCAACAGGATCAATGGTGTCCCTGCTTGTGCCAACAAGAAGCTGCTGATGGACATCCTGCGTGGCGAGTGGGGCTTTGATGGCTACGTGGTGAGCGACGAGGGGGCTGTGGAGCTCATCATGCTGGGGCACCACTACACACACAGCTTCCTGGAGACAGCGGTTGGTGAGCTCAGGGGCTGGGCATGGGGTCAGTCTCCAGGCATGACACAGCCATGATGGGAGTTCTCCCTTCTCCCTGGCATGGCAGCCTCGGTGAACGCTGGCTGCAACCTGGAGCTCTCCTATGGCATGAGGAACAACGTGTTCATGCGCATCCCTCAGGCTCTGGCCATGGGCAACATCACACTGCAGGTGAGCCGAGGGGAGTGGGACCAGGGCTGTGGGCAGAGAGCCCGGGCTGTCCCTGCCAAGCACAGCTGAGGTGTTGGGGTCTCCACAGATGCTGCGTGACCGAGTCCGGCCCCTCTTCTACACACGGATGCGACTGGGGGAGTTTGATCCCCCAGCCATGAACCCCTACAGCTCCCTGGACCTGAGTGTGGTGCAGAGCCCTGAGCACCGCAACCTCTCGCTGGAAGCTGCTGTCAAGAGCTTTGTGCTTCTGAAGAATGTGCGGGGGACACTGCCCCTGCGGGCCCAGGACCTGTCCAGCCAGAACCTCGCGGTGAGCCCCTGCAAGGGGTTGGGCAGGGGCACATGCTGGGTCCAACCCAGGGCACACAGGTGTCACAGGGCTGCTGGTGCCCACCCTCACCCCTCTGCCCTCTGCAGGTTGTTGGTCCCTTTGCTGACAATCCCCGGGTACTGTTTGGGGACTATGCGCCAGTGCCAGAGCCTCAGTACATCTACACTCCCCGGTGAGACAGCGTGGTCCCACCTCATGTCCGCCTCTCCTGGTCACTCTTCCCCTCTTCTGGACACTGTCCAGGGCTGCTGCTGGAGCTGCTTGGCCCTTGGCTGGTGGCCAGGCAAGGGGACTGTCCCCACTGTGCCCCGACCCTGGGGCACAGCTGCCCCTGTGTCCTCTGCTCTTCCCTGGTGCAGGAGGGGGCTGGAGATGCTGGGGGCCAATGTCAGCTTTGCAGCGGGCTGCAGCGAGCCATGGTGCAAGCAGTACTCACGGGCAGAGCTGGTGAGGGTGGTCAGGGCAGCTGACGTGGTTCTGGTCTGCCTGGGCACAGGTAGGTGGGAGTGGGAGAGCACTGGGTGGGCACTGCCAGAGGCAGGGGTGTGCTCTGGGAGAGAGGGGCTGCCCATGAGCCACCTCTGAGGCAGTCGGTGCCCCTCTGCCCTGTGTGCCCACAGGGGTGTAAGGGGTTCTCCCTTGGCTGTCCCCACCCAGGGGTAGATGTGGAGACAGAGGCAAAAGACCGGAGTGACCTGTCCCTGCCAGGGCACCAGCTGGAGCTGCTGCAGGATGCAGTGCAGGCAGGTAGGGACTCTGAGGGACCTCAACCCACCCAGGTGTTGTTCCCCATCCATGGCACACCCTGGGGCCATCCCAGCAGTGCCGCTACCGGCCTCTCAGTGACAGCCACCTCCCTGCAGCCGCTGGGCGCCCCCTCATTCTGCTCTTGTTCAACGCGGGGCCCCTGGACGTGAGCTGGGCTCAGGCACACGATGGCGTGGGGGCCATCCTGGCCTGCTTCTTCCCTGCCCAGGCCACAGGCTTGGCCATTGCCAGGGTCCTGCTGGGTGAGGCAGGGGCCAGCCCGGCTGGCCGGCTGCCGGCCACTTGGCCTGCAGGCATGCACCAGGTAAGGCCAGGGCTGCTGGTTGCACCCTTAGCCTTTCCCTGCCTTGCTGGCTGGAGCAGCTGCAGGATGCAGGACTGTGGATCTTGCCTGTGCCCACCCAGCCCTGCCCTGTCCCACAGGTGCCACCGATGGAGAACTACACCATGGAGGGACGGACGTACCGCTACTACGGGCAGGAGGCCCCGCTCTACCCTTTTGGATATGGGCTGTCCTACACCACCTTCCGCTATCGGGACCTGGTGCTGAGCCCCCCAGTGCTGCCCGTCTGTGCCAACCTCTCTGTGTCTGTGGTGCTGGAGAACACGGGCCTGCAGGACAGCGAGGAGGTGGGCACAGCTGCTCTGCACTGATCTGGCTGTGCAGGGCACAGATGTGCCCGAACTCCCCCTGCAAGGGAGAATCTGTGCTGAGTCCCATCCCTCCGTGCAGGTGGTGCAGCTGTACCTGCGCTGGGAGCAGTCATCCGTGCCGGTGCCGCGCTGGCAGCTGGTGGCTTTCCGCCGTGTGGCCGTGCTGGCGGGCCGGGAGGTGAAGCTGTTCTTCCAGGTGCTGGCCGAGCAGCGCGCTGTCTGGGCGCAGGACTGGCGCCTGGAGCCCGGCACCTTCACCCTGTTCGCCGGAGGGCAGCAGCCGGGACAGAAGACACGGGCACCCTCGGAGGTGCTGAGTGCCCAGTTCAGTGTCACCGGCACGGCACGGCCCTTACGCACGTGTTAGCGGCGGGGTGGGCACAGGGTGCCGGCGGAGGAAGGGATGGAAGGTACCCGGTGTGCCGCGGGCAGTGTGGTGCTTTTCTGCCCTGCAATAAAGTGCTGGTGCTCCGTGGCAGCTGTGTGGGGCCTCCCCTCCATCCTCCCGGCGCAGCGCTGGCATCTCCCCGGAGCAGGACCGCACTGCCCTGCTCGGTGCTGTCACCCTCCTGCCGTGGCTGTCCCACCCCAAGGCGCTGCTGCTGCAGCCCCGCACCCTGCCCGTGCCCCACACCCTGCCCGTGCCCCACACCGGCTGCAGCCCCACACCCTGCCCGTGCCCCACACCGGCTGCAGCCCCGCACCCTGCCCGTGCCCCACACCGGCTGCAGCCCCACACCCTGCCCGTGCCCCACGCCCTGTCCGTGCCCCACACCGGCTGCAGCCCCACACCCTGCCCGTGCCCCACGCCCTGTCCGTGCCCCACACCCCGCCCGTGCCCCACACCGGCCTCGGGGCAGCGGCCGCCGGACCCGCGTGTGCTGCGGCCACACGTGCCTGCTCCTCCCGCTCTATTTATAGCCGCAGGGCTGCTCCAGCGCATTCCCTGCGCCCAGGGAGCGGTGACTGGCAGCCCTGCGAGGCTCGGCAGGGCAGGGGCTGGCCCTTTTTCTTCCCAGGCCAGGATGCTGCAGAGAAGGGGACAGTGGTTGGAAGGACCGAGCCCTGCGCTGGCCCCAGGGACAGATGCAGCCCTGCAGCAGCTCGGGGGCTGTGGAGCAGCGCTGGGATGCGATTCCGGCAGCAATGCTGGCGGGGAGCCGGAGCTGGGCAGGAACTCCTCCGGATGGTGTTGGAAGGCTGTGATCTCCTCCAGCCCCAAGGCCGGAGGCCAAGGTGGGGGCGGCGGGGAGCGCGTGGGGCTGCCCAGGCCTGACCCCATGACATCAGGACACTAATTACAGATGCGGCTTGGGATAATTACAGAGCAGGCGCGAGCTGCGGCAGGGCAGGGCGCAGCCCGCTGTGGCTCAGCCCATTGCAGGCCCATTTGTCACTGGCAGCCACAGGGGATTGTCCTGCAGCAGCTGAGATTTGCCATGGGCCGTGGTGTAGCCCCATGGCAGCGTGCTGGGGGTCTGGTTGTTGTTTCTGTTTCTGGAGATGGGTTCTATTGCATTCATCCACCCCATGACAGGACACAGGGACAGATACTCGTCCCCTGGGTCCTGTTGGGTCACTGCCCCATGGCTAGAGGGAATCAGCTGGAGTGCTTTGGGGACGGGGATTCAGATCAGCCCTCGTGGGCACCATGTCAGAGCAGCAGGGTGGGAGCAGCCTGGGGCCAGGGCAAAGTCCTGAGGCTGAGGAGAGAGATGGGAGCAGAGGGATAGGGAGCAGGTGGAAATGGGTGGCATGGGGTGTCCCACACAGTACTTTGCTCAGAAGTGCTGGCAGGGTTTGTTTGCCATCCTTATCCCTGTTTGCTCCCAGACTCACACAGTGTCAGCTCCTGCTGGCAGGGCTGAGCTGTGGCTGTAGTTATCCTTTGACTTTGGGGTGCTGCTCCCTTTGGGTCCCTACAGTTGGTATCAGGGCCAGGTTTTGGGCCTGAGGGTGCAGCCCCCTGCCCAGACTGGCCCGACAGAGCCATGGCAGTGTTGCACCCCACGCTGCCGGGCTGAGGAGCACAGGGAGTGCTGGGGCATGCAGCAGCCAGGGCTGGGTGCTGTGCTCATCATGAGCTCATCGGATTTTCCATCAGCTCAGGGGGGGCAGCTGTTCCCAGCACCACGGGAACGGCCGGGCTGGACCCAGGAACCCCAACACAGCGGGGCTCTGCCTGCAGCAGTGATTGATCAATCCCTGCTTGTATAAGCCCATCGACTTGGGCTGGTGTGGCATTCACAGCCCCTCTCATGCTGCACTGTTGGAGCACAGCCACAGGCCCTGTACACCCATGGCTGCCCCTTCCTCACCTCAGTCAGCTCCAGACTGACCCCAGTGCAGGGAGAAGGCCCATGGACGTGGCTGGATCCAGTGCCAGGCTGTCCCAGAGCCCTGAGATGCTCATCTGCTCCAGATGATGCTGTGGGACCCACAGGCAAAGAAGCCACCCACAGTCACCCCTGGAGCATGTCATGGAGTGGCTCCAGTCCCCTTCTGCCAGATCCCGTGTGTGCCATGGAAATACAGAGCTGTGGGGCTGCTGCAGCCCCTTGGAGGCTCAGCCACGCAGCATTGTGAGCGAGGCTGTTCCCCTTTCCTGTCCCAGGGCATATCCTGGCTTTGTGGGTTCGTTGGGACGCTGCTCTCCCTGCCATCCTCCTGCCCAGCTCCCAGAGCTGAGGCTTGGCCGTGCAGCATTCCCTGCTGGAGAGTCAGCTGGCAGGTGAGGCTCTGGGAGTTTCAGGAAGCCTCTGCTCTGTCTGAGCCAGGTGAGAGGGTGCAGGGCTACAGGCTGTAGGAGGGTGATGATTTTAGGGTGATTTGGGGTGTAGGGCTACCCCTGCAGCATCACAGAGTGGGGCCGCCCCGTCTGCTGAGGAGCTCCTCATCCCTGACTCAGGGGAATGCACTTCCAAGGAAAAGGGCTGGGATTTCGGTAAACCTGTTTGCCTGGTATGTGAGGGAGGATGAGTGGCAGGGGATCTCCTGGCCTGTGGTGACATCATCCCCGAACCAGGCATCTCTGATGGCTGCTGCCCGCAGATAACTTTGTTCATCCACACACCCAGAGCCGGGCACTCGGCGGGATGCCTGGAGCAGGCTGGCCACGAGGTGGACAAGGACATGTCCCTGCCTCCCGGCGCCCCTGCAGCGCCTGGAGCCGTGCTCCTTCCACTGCTGGTGCTGCCCACTCGTCCCCACCCTGGCCGTGCCGCTGCATTCCCGTCCAAGCAGGGCCCAAAGGGGTTCCAGCGCTGAGCGGGGGCCGCTGCTGATGCCCGGGGAGCGGGAGAGGCCCCTGTTGTCCGCCGGTTACCGGGGCAGGGTGGGATGTGGGATGCGGGATGCGGGCGGGGGGAAGCCCCGCCAGCGGAGGCGGCTGCTGGCGGTGACTAAGGCTCACGTGTGCCGGGGAGCGGGGGAGCAGCAGCTCCAAGGCCTCTCCAACAGCTGAGGTGGGGCTCGGAAACGGGAAATCGGTGTCTTTTTGGGGTGCCTGAGGCTGGGGCAGCCGCTCCGGGTGGTGCTGGCTGTGCATCGCCCTGCTGCTCGGGGCGGGGCGTGTTTGCTTCGCGCGTGACCGGAGCATCGTAAAATGAGTGTGCGAGCCCCAGAATCTGGGAGAGCAGGGGCTGGAGGCGGGCGAGTGGCCGAGCAAAGCTGGGGGTTGCTGAGCGCTGCGGGGACAGGCCCGAGGCGGGGGTGACGGGCGCGGGGTCCCAGCAGCGGCTGCGGGAGCAGCGCCGCCGGCTCGGGGCTGCGGGGCCGCGTCTGGAGCCGGGGCGAGGCGGAGCATTCCCCGGCCGCTCCCCCCGGCCGGGGCCGCGGGGCCGGGGCGGGGAGCGCCGAGCGTCCTCCCCCGCGGGCCGGGGGGAGCGGGGCTGGGCCAGCCCCTGCGCCTGCCGCGCCATGGAGCGGAGCTGCGCCGGGCGGGAGCTGCAGCCCCGGCCCCAGCCCCAGCCCCAGCCCCTCGGTAAGGATCCGCGGCGGCGGCGGCGCCGGTACTGGCTCCGGGGGTTGCCCGGGCCCCATCCCGCACCGCGGGGCCGCAGGGAGTGGGAGTGCGGGATGCGGCCCGGGGCTGCGGGATGCGGCCCGGGGGTGCGGGGTCTGCCGGGGGTGCGGGATGCGGCCCGCCGTGCCGGCGGAGATGCGGCGGCCGGGGGCGCGGAATTCGGCGGAGCGGAGCGGGGCGGCGGCCCGGGGAGCCGGGGGGGGGCGAGGGGGGGAACGCACTGCCGGGGCCGGGGCGGCTTCCCGGGAGGGACAAAGCCCGGGCACGGCCCTTCCATCTTGGGGAGGGCCGGAGCGGCCCCGGCCCCGCTACCGGGGGGGTGCAGCAGGGCTGCCCTTGGGAAGCGCCGGGGGTGGCGGCGCCGGTGCCGCCCCGGCTCGTCCCCGCCGGCCGGTGGGCGATGCCCCCCGTGGGAGGCACCCGCTGCCCCCCGCCCGCCGGGGCCGCCCCCTCCCCGCCGCGTGGGCTCGCGGCTCGTCCCGGCAGGGCCGGTCCCGCTGCCCCGGGATGAACCGGGCACGGCGGCGGCGGCGGGGCCGCGCTCGGGGCCGGGGTTGGCGCTGCCTCTCGGGGCTCCAGCGCAGCGCTCGCTGTGACTAAGCAGAGCTCCGCGGAGCCGCTTCCCACCGCGGGAGGAAGAGGAGAGGCGGCTCCCCTCCCCCTCGGCCCCAGCGCTCCATCGCCCGGGCCCGCGGACAGGGAGGGAGGGATGGCTGCGGCTCCCGGCGATGCTGGAAACCGGCGGCTCCCGCACCAGCCGGCCGCGGGTCCTGCCATCGCCGCCCGAAGGACGCGTCCTGCGCCAGACATGTTGTCTGAGTCCCGCTGTCTGTCCCCGCCGCCTTCCCGCCCGCCCTGGCCTGCCCGCTCGATGCTGTGGCGGTCCGGGTACCAGGGCTGGCTGCTCCCGGCCACCCTGTGGGTCGCTGGCTGCTCTCCTGTGAGCACAGAATGGAGCTGAAGGAGCACGGGCGGTTTTGCACCATGTCCTCCTTCAGGGACCATCCCTGCCCTGTCCCGTGCGGGTGACCTGCATGACTGGGCAGCCCGGGCTGCTTCCTGTCCTGCTGTCCTGATGTCGGAGCCACCAGCAGGGATGGGATTTCACTCAACGGACCAGGACCCACCATGTGTGGGGCAGCCAGTGGCACCGGAGGCCAGAAACTCCTGAAGGGCAGCCAGGGCAGAGTGTGACCTGCAGAGCTGCCCAGGTGGGCAGAGGGATGCAGTGCACAGAGGGATGAGCACCAAGGCAGGGAGCAGGCAGAGGTTTGTCCTTATCCAGGTTTCCCCCAGCTTCTCCAGCCCTTCTCCCTTGGCACGGAGGAGAGGGAGGGCGGGCTGGTTGCCCGCCAGTGCCGTGTTTGGGAGCAGCAGCTCGGGAGTTCTCCCAGCGCGGGAGCCGCTGCTGCGAAACCGTCAGAGCGACGTGATGCGACGTGCAGAGCGGTGATGTGACAGTCCCGTGGTGCCATGTCCAAAATAGTTAGCACAGCTCTCGCTCCTTGGAGGGCTCTGAGCAGGGTCGGGCAGCCCCACAGGCAGCCTGCTGGGAACAGAGCTGGATCCTGCACGGCCGCAGCCCCGGTAGGTGCCACATCCATGTTGTGAGGCACGGGACCTGTTTTTTGGGGGTGCTGACCTGCTCCCCAAGGGGCTGGATGCTGGCAGGCTCGGAGCCCCATGCCCTGCCTCCCAGCCAGGTTTCTGTTTCCCAGCATGATGCTAGCAGACAGGTTTTCGGGAGCGCGCCTGGGCTGGCTGCCCTGGGCACTGGTGGCGCCGCATGGGTCGCCCCAAGGACGAGGGCACCTCCTGTCGCCACTGCCAGCGTGCCAGATGGATGGTGGGCAGGTGTTCCTGCCCCTGCCCTCGGGCTGCTTGGGCTTGCACTGTGACCACAGCCACGGTTTGCTCTGGGGGTGTTGGGGCAGCAGCAGCTCCAGCTCCTTCCTTCATGTGTGTTTTAAACCCTGGAAACCCCCTGGCTCTGGCCTTGCTCTCACCACGAGATCCCAAGTTCCCCTTGCTGCTCTCCAGCTCAGCACGTCACTGCTGGCTCTGGGAGCTCAGTGACCCCTGCCTGGCCCAGGGGTTGGTGCAGTTTCCCCCATGGCTGCCCCCATACCCCTATCCCAGGGCCTTGGCAGCACAGAAACCCTGGGAAGGGAGGCTGGATATGCCTCTTTCTCCTGCCTGGCACCTGGGGCCCTGCTGCCTGTCCCCTCCTGCCCTGCTCCAGCCTGTTCCTGGAGCAGGGCTGTGGGCAGTGGTGGGGCACGGTGGCTGAAGCCCAGCAGCTGCCAGCCGTGTTTCACTGGCTCCAAGGTGGCGGGGAGAGGAGCCAGCCATGGTGACAGTGCCCGTGTGCCTGGGGACAGGCTGCAGGTGGCTGTCCCCGCTGAGGACAGGGTGTCATTGCTGATGGCGGCTGCCAGGGTGGCACAGGCCACTCCTAAGGCAGGGGCTGCTGGCATTGCCCATATCTCCCTGCCCAGGCATGTGAGCCAGCACTGAGGCTGCGTGTCAGTGCTGACATAGTGGGGACGTGTTGGGAATGTGCTGTGGGTGTTCCAGGGATGTGTCAGGAGCACTTGCTCACTGTCCTTGTCATCCAGGTGTGAGGGTTGCTGCAGCACAGGATATCCCAGGAGCTGGGTGGGACAGGGCAGGGCGCAGCCCCAAGGCACGTCTGGGTGTGGAGCTGGGGGTGGGATCAGGGGCAGCACTGGGGCTTGGAGCGTCCTGGTGCATGCCACAGAGCTCTGGTGGCCTCAGGCAGAGTGGACACCAGCACCAACAGACCCATCCCTGCTCTGTGGCCACGGCTGCCTTCCTGCTCTGCACCAGGACCTCCTGGCAAGGAGAGACCCAGGAACCCATCCCCATGGGGCTGCTGTCAAGGCAGGGGAGGCAGCTGGGAACAGCTGCACCAGGGAGGGCCTGAGGGTGCATTGCACACATGGATGTCGCCTGGGCTGTGGGGAGCAGCCCTGCAGGGCCGGCACTGGCTCTTTGGGCTGGCCTCAGGGTCTTGTCCTTGGCACACCAGGGACTGCTGCAATGGCCAGGCTGGCTGGGCACTGTGACACCGGCACCTCTGGGTGGCTTTCACTGCTCAGCAATGACCTCCAGTGCACCATCAGCCCTGCCCATGCCCCCTGCCCTGCTGGGCACCGCACATGGAGCTGCCTGTGGCCGCCCTGGCTGTGCTGCAGAGCAGGAACACAAGGATCCGGAGCTGAGGGGAGCTGAGGTGACACCGGGCGCTGCCCCCCCGTCCTTTTGGGCAGTGCCCTGCAGGGACAGTTAACGAGGGCCGCCGGTCCGAGCAGCGCCCGCGGGCCTCGATGTGCTCTCGCTTCACGGCACCGGGATCTGCCTGCGCCTGGCTGAGCATCCCCGGCCATGTGCCGGCCAAGGAGCCGCGCTGCACCGGGCACTGCCGCGCTGGCGGTGCCGCTGGTGGCACCAGTGCCAAAGGCACCCATGGGAGGGCAGGACAGGCTGGGTGATGTGGCACTGAGGCAGCACTGTGCTGGTGGCAGCACCGTGGGGCTGGGTGCTGCAGGGCAGCCGTGCCTGCGTGTCTGGGGGGACGGGAGCTAATCCGTGTGGAATGCCCCGGCCGGGGGAGAGGGGACGCCCGCGCCGCCTGGGCGCAGGCAGCGTTGGGTTTCAGGGCAGCTGCCGTGCTGGAGCAGCGACAGGGACAGATGGCGGCAGGGCTGGCCCTGCCCCACCTTGGGGGGCTTGGCCGTGCCCACAGCCCTGCCCTGGCCACAGGTGCTGTTGTCTCTCTGGCCGTGGGGCAGGGCAGGGCTGCCCAGGGCTCTGTGCCTGGCTGTGTGGAGTGGCAGGAGCACCCAATGTCCCCTGCCAGTGCTTCCCACACGTCCAGGGCTCTCTGAGGTATTTCCATCTGCTCAGGGGATCAGCCTGGCCTTGATGCTTTCACACCCTGTGGGCAGCACTTGGCTGTGCCACCATAGTGGTCACCCCTCCCAGCTGGTACACACGCAGTGACACTGCAGGTGCCATCCTGGGATCTGGCACCTGGGGGCTGCCAAGCCCTGCTGCCTGTGGTTGCCCATCTGAGGCAGCCCCGGGGGGACACAGCAGGGCACCCCCCAGTCCCAGCCCCTCACCAGACCGATGGCTGCCTCGCAGGGCGCAGCGCTGGGGACATGGGATGTGCAGGATCGGGGCCAGGGGATGGGCTGGCTTCCTGCAGCACTAAATACCCGGAAGGTCTGCGGGGGGGCCGGGGCTGCCTGTGTCCCCACGGAGTCCAGGGTGGGGGAACCCTGCTGGCACTGCCCTGCCCTGGGGGCTGCAGCAGCACCCCCAGCCCCTCTCTGGGGACCAGGGGACCTGGGGTGTGCCCATGCTGTCAGTGCAGGGGGCTGGCAGTGCCCAGTGCTTGTTTGGGCAGCCTGGGCTGACCCTGGCTTGGAGCACTGCAGCATGGGGTGAGTGAGGAGCTCTAGGGTGGGTGAGGAGCCATGGGATGGGTGAGGAGCGGCGCCGGCTGTGTTTGCAGAGCCCACACTTTGCCCCTCGCTGAGGGCTGTGGAGAGCTCTGCAAACATGGCTGAGCCGTGTGTGACATCAGCTGGTGGTGGCTGCTGGTCACTGGGGTTCTGCCATCCCCCCCTGCAGCCAGGGCTCGCTGCAGTGGTGTCCATGGGGCTGGACCTGTGTGTCCTGGGGTGGGTCTGGCATCATCCTGGCCAGGAGTGACAGTGCTGTCACTGCATGGGGGTTGGAGTTGGGATCCTGGCAAGTACTGAAGGGTTTGTTTGCAGAGGGCTGATAATGGGGGCCGGGGGAGTCACCACCACCGTTGTCACTGTGGACACTCCTGACACCACTTTACACAGGGCACGTGCCATGGCACTGCCAGGCGCTGGCACCACATTGGGCTGTGCTCAGGGTGCCCAGGGGTCACCCAGAACGGGGGACATCCCCCAGGGCTGGCCCCACGCGGGGAGGGGGCTCTGTCTGGCAGCCTGGTGTGCATTCCTGGGCTGTGAGTTCATGGCTGTGGGTCCGTGGGGGCCACAGGCTGTCAGGGCTGTCACGGTGACGTCAGGCCAGGCCCGCGCCCATCCTGCCTCCGGCCGCGCCGCGCAAGCCTTGACGTCCTCGTCCCCTGGGGACAGTGGCAGGGGACTCTGTGGGTCCCTGTGCCCCTGGGGGGATCTCTGGCCCCGTGTCCCCCCATGGGTGGCAGCTGCCAGGGGATGAAGGGCAGCTTTGTGGTGGCAGTGCCTGGCGGAGCCCGGCGTTCCCTCTGTGCATTGTGTGCCCAGCGCCTGGCACCCGCTGCAGGTCCCCCCAGCATTGGGGCAACAGCAGCAGGGCTGAGGTGGTGTCCCACTGCCCTTCTGAGCCTTGCTCCTGAGGGTTGTGTTTGGGGGGACAGGGCTGTGTCCCCTGAGGGCTGTTTTTGGGGAGGATGGGTCTTCCACAGGCTTCCCCAGCTGAGTAACCTTGTGCTCTGCTCTGTCCCTCTTGCAGGGAAGCCACCATCCCCGATGGGAGACAGCGTCCCCCCGCCCTCCGTGCCACCCCCTGCACCTGGGGGTGCCCTGCAGGGAGAGCGCAGCTTCCCCCAGCATGACCGACCCGGCCCTCCAGGTGTCATCCCCTCGGAGAAGACCGTCCCACCTGTCCCTACAGCCATCACCCCCTCTGAGAAGATAATCCCACCTGTCCCTGCAGCCATCAGCCCCTCTGAGAAGAAGATTGTCCCACCTGTCCCTACAGCCATCAGCCCCTCTGAGAAGAAGATTGTCCCACCTGTCCCTGCAGCCATCAGCCCCTCAGAGAAGAAGATTGTCCCACCTGTCCCTACAGCCATCACCCCCTCTGAGAAGAAGATAATCCCACCTGTTCCTGCAGCCATCAGCCCCTCTGAGAAGATCACCTCGCCCGTCCCTGCAGCCGTGCCCCCCTGCCATCAGCCCGTGTGCCCCCCGGCTGTGATGCCCCTCTCTGACAGCAGCCCCCCGCAGCGTGACCGACCCGGCCCTCCAGCCGTGGCACTGCCAGCACAGCCCGTGTCCCCCAGCCCTGCCACTGCGGTCCCCTCAGCACAGAGTGTCCCCTCCCGGGGTGACCAGTCCCCCCCCGGACCCCCAAAGCCGCCAGGGATGGAGCACCCCAAGGAAGAGGCACTGTCCCACCCCCCTGGCCAGCCTGTCCCTGCCCACGCTGTGGAGACCCTGCCCCTTGGGAGCCAGCCCCCAGCCCCAGCTGCCACTGAGGGGGCCCCTCCTGATGCCAAGAGCTCCCTGGGTGCCACAGCTGGGCCCTCAAAGGACGTGAGCCCCCGCAGCAGCCGCCCCTCAGCCAGCCCCCGGCCCAAGCAAGGTGGGTGCCAGGAGGTTGTGGTGCTCCGGTGATGCTGCACCCTGTGGGCACAGTCGATGCCTGGTGGAGCTGGGCACTACCCTGACGGTGTTTCCCCTCTGCAGATGCCCAGAAAGCCCAGGCAAGGCACAAGCAGGCGAAGGAGCGGCGCGAGGAGCGGGCCAAGTACCTGGGTATGGAGCTGGGAGGGAAAGTGCATGAGGGAGGGAGGCAGGGGCTAAGGAGCTTTGCTGGGTCATGGGCAATCCCATTAGCTGTGGTGAGCTGAGCCTGGGTGCGAACTGCAGTGCTGGCAGCTCTGCCCACCAGGCACACCACTGATTCCCTGGCACACCACTGACCCCCAGGCATGCTGCTGACCCCCAGGCACACCACTGATTCCCTGGCACACCACTGACCCCCAGGCACGCTGCTGACCCCTGGGCACACTGCTGACCCCCCAGCACACTGCTGACCCTCGGGCACACCACTGACCTCCAAGCACACTGCTGACCCCTGGGCGCACTGCTAACCCCCCCAGCATACCACTGACCCCCAGGCACACCGCTGACCCCCCAGCATACCACTGACCCCCAGGCACACCGCTGACCCCCAGACATGCTGCTGACCCCTAGGCACACTGCTGACTCCCCAGCACACCACTGACCCCCCAGCACACCACTGACTCCTCGGCACACTGTTGACCCCTGGGCACACTGTTGACCCCCGGGCATGCTGCTGACCCCCCAGACACACCACTGACCC
>JAXCLO010000086.1:3620951-3645152 GCA_035583995.1 Arremon aurantiirostris | reverse complement strand
GAGCACAACGCTGACCCCCCAGCACACTGCTGACCCCCAGACATGCTGCTGACCCCCCACCACACACTGTTGCTCCCTGCTCTGGATTCTCCCCGTGCCACCAGCCCTGATCCCCGGCTCTGCCATGTGCAGGCAGCCCCAGAGTGGCTCGGGGCAGCGGGCGAGCAGGGCCCCTGCGCTGAGCATGGGGCCTCCTTGTCCCCGCGCTCTTTCCACCCTCATTCCCCCATTGTTCACCGCGCGCCTCGGCGGGCTCCCGGCGGGCTCCCGGCCTTCCTTTTGTCCTGGCCCAAACCCCTCCCTCGCCGGCCGGCCCTGATGCTGCCTGCCCTGCCTGCCCTGGCCGGCCCGTGGCCCCACGCCACCCGCATGGGCACGCGGTCCCAGCACGGTGCCTCCGGTGCCACCCCGCTGCTGTCCCCCGCAGCTGCCAAGCGGGTGCTGTGGCTGGAGAAGGAGGAGAAGGCGCGGCTGCTGCGGGAGAAGCAGCTGGAGGAGCGGCGCAAGCGGCTGGAGGAGCAGCGGCTGCGGGCGGAGAAGCGCCGGGCGGTGCTGGAGGAGCGGCAGAGGCAGAAGCTGGAGAAGAATAAGGTGGGGATGGGGTTGGGTATCAGGGGGCTGGGGTGGCACGTGGGATGCAGTCCCTGAGGAGTTCTCGTGGCTCCAGCAGCCCTTCAGGAGATGCTGCTTTGGGAGGTGCCCACTGTACCCATGCTCTGCTGCCCCTCCTTCCTGTGCTGTGCCCAGCCTCTTGGCACATGTGCCTTGTCCAGGGCAGGCATCACTGTCCTGTCCCCCTCCAAGCACCCCCATTGCTGTCATGGTCTCATGCTGGGGGGCTCTGGCTGGCCCCAGCCCTGCTCCCTCAGCTGCTGGGCTCAGCCTGTCCCTCTCCCTCGGGCAGGAGCGCTATGAGGCAGCGATCCAGCGGTCGGTCAAGAAGACGTGGGCAGAGATCCGGCAGCAGCGGTGGTCCTGGGCTGGGGCCCTGCACCACGGCTCCCCTGCACACAAGGATGGTGAGTGCTGGGCTGGGCACAGGCACCTGGGCACCCTGTGGCTCTGGCAGCCCTGGGGACAGCTGGGCATCTCTCTGCCAGCCCTCAAACCCAGCTCAGCCCCACTTGGTGGGGCATGCTGCCGTCACTCTGGGCTGTGCTGGGGGCTGATGGGGTCCCGTGGCGGTTCCCTGCTCCTGTTTGGGTGTAAGCTGGAGGCTGTGTGTCACAGTCCCTGTTCCACTCAGAGACCTGCCTGGGGGCAGACCTGGCTGCCTCAGCATGCCATGGCCACGCTGCCAGGTGTCCAGCAGCTGTGAAGAGTCCCTGGCCCCAGGGGCTGTGGGGCTGCATGAGGCCTCTGCAGGCTCTGGTTGGGGTCTGTGCTGTGGCGTGTCCCCTTGTCCCCCAGCTGGGTGGGGGCAGTGCTTGGCCCCTCCAGGTCCAGTGTGGAGGTGACTATGGCTGTGTGTGTGGCTGCAGAAGCTGGTCCTGCTCCGTGGGGGCTTCTTGGGGACGCCCTGCACGATTCAGCAGTTGGACAAGTGGAGATCTCCACTGTCCCCTGACTGCTGTGCTATGCTGGCAGGTGCCAGCACTGTCTGGCATGGATAGTGACATAGAGGACAGCGCTGTGTCTCTAGAAACTGTCGGGCCTTCACGTGCCATGGGGCAGGTGTTGCGGCCCCAGCTGTACCTGGCCAGACTGTGTACAGGTTCCTGGCTCTACCTGGCCAGACTGTACAGGTGTTGTGTTCCTGGCTGTACCTGGCTGGGCTGTGTACAGGTGTTGTGTTCCTGGCTGTACCCAGTCAGACTGCACAGGTTCTTGGCTGTACCTGGCCAGGCTGTGTACAGGTTCTTGGCTATACCTGGCTGTGTACAGGTGTTGTGTTCCTGGCTGTACCTGACCAGGCTGTGTACAGGTGTTGTGTGCCAGGCTGTGTGCACTGGCACGGTGGGTCCAGTGCTGTGTGTTCAGGTGTTGCGTGCCCAGCTGTACCTGGCTGGGCTGTGTGTACAGGCTCCACATTCTGGGTATGCCCGTCTTGGTGCCATGTGTGCCACTGTGCATTGTGGCACGCTCAGGGTGTCTCTGGTGCAGCACCTGGCAGGGTCTGGCAAGGGGACACTTCCTCTGCCACTTCCCATCGGGATGAGCTGCTGGAGCTGCTGCCAGCTTCACTCACCAATCTCCCATCTCCACCTGAGCTTCCCTGGCTGTTTGTCCAGAGCAGCCAGGCAGGGTGGGGAGATCCCAGCTACCTGTGGAGGTGCTGCCAGCTACCAGCACTGTCCTGGCAGTGCCATAGTGACCCAGCACCGGTGTGATGTTGTCTCTGTCTGTCTGGACCTGCTGTCCTCACCCTGCTTCCCCAGGGTGGATGCTCACCTGGTGCTGCCAAGGTCCCCGGCCACCCGCTCCCGATTCCCAGGACTGTGTTTGGGAAAATTGTTATTGCAGGGTCTGGGAGCCTCCCTGGCTCTCTGAGGATGAGATCCCTGCATGACCCCAGCATGACCCTGCAGGGTTCAGACACTGCCATACTGAATGCCAGTGCCGTGTGTCGTGTCCCCAAACACCAGTGTCTCCTCTGGCCCCACTCTGTGCCGTGTCACTGGATTCCAGCATCTCCTGTCCCACTCTGTGCCGTGTCCCCAGACTCCAGCATCTCCTCTCACATTCTGTTTTGTGTCCCTGGATTCCAACATCTCCTGCCCCACTCTGTACCATGTCCCTGGATTCCAGCATCTCCTGTCCCATTCTGTGCTGTGTCCCTGGACTCCAGCATCTCCCCTGGTCGTTCCACTTCTGCCCCAGTGCCCTGGCACATCCGTGCATGCTGCATGTGGGGGGCCTGGCCCCGGCCCCGGGACCTTAATGCCCTTGTGTCTTTTCCCTCCTCCAGGTGCGAGCCGGTGCTCGGTGTCCGCTGTAAACCTCCCCAAACACGTCGACTCTATAATCAACAAGCGGCTCTCCAAATCCTCCGCCACCCTCTGGAACTCTCCCAGTAGAAGTAAGAGCCCTTTGCGTTTGCCCCAGCGCAGGGGGCACAGCCAGGCCCCCGCCCAGTGCTGGGGACCCCCCGATGCCAGGGTCCCCCATGCCCAGGTGCCCGCGGAGAGAGGAGAAGCCGTTTGCTGTTTGGGGGAGGAGGCTGGAACCGCCCGGTGGCTCCTTGAGGCTGTGTGGGCTGGGAGGAGAAGGAAGAGGAGGAGGAGGAGGAATGGCAGCCCCATGGGGTGCCAGGATGAGATGGGAGCTTGGCTCCCTGCCCCAGGGCAGCTCTGGTGGGTGCTGGTGCAGCCACAGAGGGGCTGCCTGTCACCTGCCCTCCTGGGGCTGGGCACGGTGCCAGTGCCCCACAGGCTCCTGGGTGCCACAGAGCTCTGTGGCCGTGGTGCTGCAAGGTCATCCTGGCCCTGGGAGCGCTGCCCAGGGCTGCAGCCATGCCAGAGGGATGTGTCCAACAGAGGGATGTGTCCAGTGCTGTTGTGTTTCGGGGTTGCCTGGCGATGGGCGCCTTCCCGGACGGGTATAAATAGCCAGAGCAGCTGACGCCGGTGGCTGTGGTGACGCAGGCAGCTCCCACCGCCCTGTGTGGGGCTCAGCCCAGGGACAGGCACCTGGGGGCTGTCAGCACTGCCCCAGTTGGAGCAGCATCTCCCTGGGCCTGGGCCAGACCTGCCACCCTGTCCCCCTGCAGCATCCATGGCTCTGTGCTCTCCCCTTCCAGCAGCTGGTGCTGCCCGTGGCCTGGTGCCCAGTGGAGAGGGGCAGAGGGGCCCTGTCTCCATGGGTGGTTCCCATGCACCACAGGGTGTTTGGTGACATGTGCCAGCTGTGTGGCCAGCCATCGCCGTCCATGGGTTCTGTAATTCCGGCCTGGTGATTTAGCACAGCTCCCGTGGGATGAGGGCACACTGTGGTGTCCCTTGGGCAGCTGACACACGCCAGGGCCTTGCTCACACAGGGCAGGGGCACAGAAGGGTGCCATTGCTGGGCACAAGGAGAGGGCAGAGTGGGGGAGCTGCTGTCACCAGGGTTTCACCTGGCACCACTGGTACGCGGTCACTGCGGTGTCCGCTGGACACAAGGGCACCGTTGTCGTCATGCCACAGCGCTGTCCACAGGCAGCCACATCCACCTATGGGCATGGCCCTTCATCCTGCTCAGCTCTGTGGGGCCGTGGGGACCCCTCCCCAGCACAGCCAAGCTCTGGACACTCCTGGAACTGTGCATGCGCCGTGGTATTGCTGCAGACACACCACTGCACCCTCCCCGTGGCGGCTGTGAGGGCAGGACTGCAGTCTGGAGGTTTGTGGTGCACTAAAGGCCCCTCTCCCTCCCCAGACCGGAGCTTGCAGCTGAGCCCGTGGGAGAGCAGCATCGTGGACCGGCTGATGACACCCACCCTGTCCTTCCTGGCGCGCAGCCGGAGCGCCGTGACGCTGGCTGGCAATGGCAAGGAGCAGGGTGAGCCCCATGGGTCAGGGACACGCAGCTCCTGGCATAGGCAACCAGGATGAGGGAGCCTGGAGTCAGTGGGCAGCTGGCATTGGTGCCAGCTCCGTCCTGACCCTGCTCGCTCTCCCCCAGTGCCCGTGTGCCCCCGCTCAGCCTCCGCCAGCCCCCTCAGCCCCTGCCACAACCACCGCCTGCCGCACCGCTGCTGGGAGCGCCGGAAGGCGGCCGCCGCCAGCCCCGATGTGACACCGCGCCGCAGGACCGAGCCCTCGCCCGTGAGTGCCACCTCCAGGGGTGCCAGGGCAGCTGTGGGGCACAGCGTGGCTCCCGGCCAAGCCCAGCACTGATGCCATCTCTGTCTGTCCTTGGACGGAGCAGAAGAAGAAGGAGAAGAAGGAGAAGGATCGGGAGAATGCCAAGGAGCGCAGCGCCCTGTCCCGCGAGCGCAGCCTCAGGAAGCGGCAGTCACTGCCGGCAGCACAGCCCCGGCTCCTGCCTGCGGCTGACAGCAGGTCGGGACCCCCACCCTCCCTGAGGCTTCCCAGCCCCTGACCCCACCCGAGGGCTGCCCCAGCCCTACTAACAATGTCTCTTGCTCTGTTTGCAGCCCCGGCCCCAAGAACCGTCCCTCATCCCCTGCTGCGCCCAAGAACCGTCCTTCATCCCCTGCCACCCCTAAGAACCGTCCCTCATCCCCTGCCACCCCCAAGAACCGTCCCTCATCCCCTGCCACTCCCAAGAACCGTCCCTCGTCCCCTGCCACCCCCAAGGCCCGCCCGGCGTCCCCCAGCCCGGCCCTCAGCTCTCCCCACAAGCCACCCCTGCCTCGAAGCGTCCATTCCTCCCCCAAGGTGCGTGCCAGGGCTCGGGAGGAGCGGGGGGAGCAGGAGAGCCAGGCCAAGACACGGGAGAGGAAGGAGGAGGAGCGTGGTCCAGCACCCCCAGTCCTTCCTGAGCCCCCCAAGGTGCCCGCAGAGCCGACAGCAGGTGGGTACAGTGTGACTGGGGAAACCACAGGGCTGGGAGAAGCCAGAGCAGCCCTGACACTGCCTGCCTCCCCCAGGCCCCCCAGTCCCTGCAGCCCCCGCCCCTGTGCCAGCCAGCCCCCCAGCCAGACCGCCCGCTGGCACCACGGACCGGGAGGAGGCTGCCCGGCTGTTGGCAGAGAAACGCCGCCAGGCCCGGGAGCAGCGGGAGCGGGAGGAGCGGGAGCGCCGGGAGCAGGAGGAGCAGGAGAGGTGGGTGTTGTCCCCTTGGCCGCCAGCCCCGCTCTCCTGCCGTGCTCAGCGCTCCCTCCCCGCAGGCGGGCGCAGGAGGAGCGGGCACAGCGGGCGGCCGAGGAGCAGAGCCGGAGGGAGGCCCTGGCACGGCAGCGGGAGGAGGAGCGGCGACTGCAGGAGGAACGAGAGGCCCAGGAGAGAGCCCGGGCTGAGCGAGAGGAGGTGGAGCGGCTGCAGAGACAGGTGGGGGTGACAGAGTGTGAGGGAAAGGGGCTGCAGGAGGTGGGGGGCAAAGGCAGGGATGGAGGAGGAAGGTGGGGATGTTCTCCTGTGATTCACTCTGGTGAGAACCAGCCCCTCAAGGCTCAGGGTGGCAGGAGGGAACATGGGGCGGGGCTGTGCTGAGCTGTCCAGGCAGCACATCCCCACAGCCCCTGTCCCATCCCTTTCCCCCATCACATCTCATCCCTTCCTGCCCTGCTGTGGCACAGAAGGAAGAGGCCGAGGCACGGGCACGCAAAGAGGCAGAGCGGCAGCGCCTGGAGAGGGAGAAGCACTTCCAGCGTGAGGAGCAGGAGCGGCTGGAGAGGAAGAAGGTGAAGCTGGGGGGCATCTCTAGGCATGGATTTTTCCCTGGAAGGGATCCTGCCTGGCTAGGGTGGGTCTGGGTGGTCAGGGCCGTGTGTGAGTCCCTGTGTGACCGCAGCGCCTGGAGGAGATCATGAAGAGGACGCGCAAGTCGGACGCAGCAGACACCAAGGTGGGAGCCTGTCCTCTGTCCTGGGGCACTGGGGACTTGGGCACTCGACAGAGCCCTCCTGCCCCTGCCTGCAGCCCCTCACAGCTCTCCTGTCCCTGCAGAAGAAGGACGACAAGAAGGTGGTGAACGGGAAAGCAGCCGAGCAGGAAGATGCCCCAGGTGTGTGGGCACCCCGGGCTGCTCCTCCCAGGCATGCTCTGGCCCAGGCCATGGCTGAGCCAGGTTCTGCTGTGTCCTCAGGCCGTGAGAAGCACCTGGGGCCAATCCCCAAGGCAGAGGAGCTCCCGGAGACAGAGACCCCAAGCGCAGGGACGCCGGGGGGAACAAAGGGCTTGGTGGGCGAGGGGTTGCAGCCAAGGTGAGCATGGGGACACCGCGGGGGAGCCGGGGGGCGGCGGGGCCGGGGCTGAGCCCAGCCCTCCCATCCCGCAGCTCCAAGGAGGCGGCAGCCCTGGTGAACGGCGTGCAGCCCGGCAAGCACGAGAACGGCTTCTCGGGCACTGAGGGCTCCAAGGAGCTGCGGGATCTCTCCCACCACGGTGGCAGCCCCGGCAGCATCATCCCCTTCGGCGACAAGGAGCCCTTCCTCAAGCAGGCCGTGGTGAAGCCGCCGCAGGTGACAGGTGAGCAGCGGGAGGGGTGTGGGGGGACGCTGCTGTGAGCACCCCAAGCTCACACCGCTCTCCCCACCCACAGAGGTGCTGTGAGGGCCTGGCTGATGTCCCCAGGGGCCAGTGCCCGTGCCCTGACCCCGGTGGCCCATGCAGATCCGTAGCTGTCGTCACAACACGACCCTCGCTGCTCCTCCCGGGCGCCCGGGGGCTGCAGGGCCCCGGCGAGGACGCCTGGCTCCTCTCTTTGTTCTCGTTTTTATTTCGTTTTGTTGGTTTTTTTTTATTTTAAATATGCACCTTATCAGACTGACAGCCCACCCTCGCAGCACGCCGGAGCCGCCCCAGCCGTGTGGTGTAATGATGTAGTTATTTAACTCGCTGGGTACAACGTCTGTGAATACTGTAAATAGAGCCGGCCGGGCGTGGGGATGCTCTGGGGGGCTCGGGGCTGGGGTGAAGCCGTGTCACAGCTCCCGGTGCCCACGTTCCCCCGCATGTCCGTGTGTCCAGTGTCCCCGGGCCCGGCCGGCACCACGCTGCTCTGTGCCCTTGTGACAGTGTTATGCATCCAGACAACCTTTGACAACAATTAAAAGTGGACAATGCCCTCGGTGTGCCTCTTTGTGTCCGGGGAGGGGACTGGGCTGGGCTGAGCTGGGCAGGGCAGGGCCGGGCAGGGCAGGGCTGGGCGCTCTCCCGGCCCCCACAGTAGCGGGGCAGGTTCGCCCCTGTGCCCGGGCTCGCCCCCAGCGCTGCCCGCTCCATCGCTTCTGTCGGGGGAAACCTCATCCCGGCGGCCCCACCCGCAAGCAGGGCCCTGTCCCATGGCTGCCCCTTCCCTGCCGGGCCCTCAGGAGCCACACGTGGGACAAACCAGGAGAGTTACAATAGGGCTGGACGGGAGAGGGCCCGCAAGGCGCATTCGGTGAGGGCTGCACCGGGCCCTAGCCGCCCGCATGGCGGAGAAGGCCGCGCCCCGTCACCGCCCCCGCCGCCATTTCCCGCCCGCGGAGCCGCTCCCCGCCGGAAGGGTTGCGCGCACTGCCGCGCCACGGGCGGAGGAGGAAGTGGCGGAATGGCGCGCGCGACGCCCGCCGGGAGCTGTAGTGCGACGGAGGGCCGGGCTGGGGACGCGCTGTGCAGGCCGGACTACGGCTCCCGGCGGTCCCCGCGGGCGGGCAGAGCGCGCGCGCGGGCCGGAAGTGCGTGAGGCGGAGGCGGAGGGGGTGCCTGGTGCGGAGGGGCCGCGGCGAAGCGGCGCCGGTGAGTGTAGGAGCATCGGGGGGTCCGCGGGGTCCGGCTCCGCCCCGCCCGCCGCCACCGCGAGCTCCCCTTACCCCTCCCTCCTCCCCGCGCCCTCCGCAGCCGCCTCACCCGGGTCCTGCCCACTCCCCCCTCCCGCCCCTGCTGGGCCTCACCGCGGCGCTGCTCCCCCCCGTTCCCGGTGTCCTGGCCCCGCATGTCCCCGGGCGAGGCTCGTTCGCGGCTCTCGGGGCCGCTCTGGCCCGGCCCCAGCGGCGCCTCGTGGTAGGCCTGGGCCCGGGCAGGCCTTGGCGCCTCCTCGCGGCCCCGGGGCCGGTTGGGCCTGCCCGGCCCTTTCCCGGAGCCGCTCGTGGTCCGATGTGGTTTTCGCAGCCCGTTCCGCTGTCCCATTCCCGGAGATCCCCGTCCTCCGCCCGCGCCTCTGGGCCGCGCCCTTTAGGTTCCCTCCTCCAGAGGTCCTATCCCGGTGTCCGGGGCTCCGCGGGCTGCCGCGGCCCGGGAGGCGCTGCCGGGGCCTGGCACCTCGAGGGAGCCGCGGCCATCGCCCCGTGTCCTGTCCCAGCCCCCGCCGGTGTGCGGCTCCCGGTGCGGCCCTCGGCACCGCCCGGTTCCCGGTGCGGCGGGAAGGATCAGGATCGGTGCTCTCTCTCTCTGCCTGCTTTGCGCCCTGCTTGCTCGGGAGGTTTGGCTGAACTTCAGGCGATGTGGCAGGAGAGGCGTTGCAGTGGCTCAGACACACGTGTGAAGCCTGAGTCTTCGTTTTCCGTGTACTGATAAAGGGTTTTTCTGCTAGTTCGTGGTGTTTTGGGGAAATGAGCGTGGTTGAGGTTTCTAAATATGCATTTCAAAGCCTGCCCAAGGTGATTGTCAGTGTATTTCCTCCTGGATGGGGTTCTGAGTGTTTCTGTGGAAAGTGACATGGTAAATGTGGGGTAAGGAGTGCTCCATAGAATCACCAAATCGTGGCATGGTTTGGGTGGGAATGGACCATAAAGCTCATCCCATCCCACCCCCTGCCATGGGCAGGGACACCTTCCCCTGTCCCAGCCTGGACACTTCCAGGGATCCTGGGTGACCTGTGCCAGGGCCTCACCACCCTCACAGAGAGGAATTTCTCCCTAATCTTCACTCCAAACCCACTTTCAGTGTGCAGCCATTCCCTGTGCCCTGCCTTGGGAGGAGCAGGTGAACTTGTGTGTGTGTGGTGTATGCAATACCATCCTCTCAGGACCTGTCAGAGGTGGGGGACTCCTTGATTTTTATGTGTACAGCGATGTGCCAGGTGCTGTGGCACAGATTTGCTGCTTGAAATGAACAATGTAAAACCATTTGGAAGATGGTCTGGGTTGTCTTGTAGCTGGTGCTGGAAGAGAAGAGCCTTTAGTGCTGCAGCAGCAGGGTCACATGAGCAAATGGACATTTTCAGGCTGCTTTTCCTTAAAGCACAATTAAATCATCCAGCTCCTCTCTGGAAGGACTCCTGGGAATTCCCTCTCATGGGGAGCGAGGGCAGATGCTGTGTCAGTGCTGATGGTGTGTGACATTTCGGGGGGGCTTTGCCGTGCCCTTGGTGGGTGCTGGGCTGGGAGAGCTGCTCACGGGGATTGGGTGTCACAGCCTGGGCTCCACTCACTCCAAAGGTGTTTCAGAGCTTTGCCCCCCAGGTTCCCAAAAGAGAGTCAATGTAGGCACAGAAAGCAAGTGCTGGGACACAGCAGTGTCTTATCCTGGAGTTTCTGTGGTTGCTCTGTGTCCTGCTCTGGAACTTCACAGGTGCCCCCCAGAGAGTGAGGAAATGGCTGGCTTTGTGACCTCTCTGATGGGTTGCACAATCTCACAGCAAATGAAAGGACAAAACAGCACAGTTAGTGTAGAGATCTTTTGCAAATGTACATTTTTGTGTCATAGGATCCTCTGGAGGGTCTAGGGCCCTGTGATTTTTGTCTAACATTTCTCAGTTCATCCTCCCTTTGCTGAGAACTTTGCAGGAGCAGGGAGGGCAAGTAAGAACTTGATTTGAACAGTTTCCTCCAATGTCCTTAGGCAGCTGAAGGCTGGGAATGCTGCTCCTGAGGCAGTGCTCCAGTGGATGGGCCTTGGTGTCTGCTCCACATGAATGTTTGGAGATGCTGCAGTCTGGTCACAGGGGGTTACAGAGTTCTGGGGTCCTGCCTGTGGGATGTGGGAGGTGCAGGGCTGCCCCTTATCTCATTTTCGCATCCTTTTTGTCCAGAGATCCAAAGAGGAAACCTTTTACCTGTCAGGTTATTGCAAGGGGAGGTCAGGCATTGGGAGGGAGGGGCTGCCCAGGGAGGTTTGGAGTCCCCATCCCTGGAAGTGTCCAAGGAACACCTGGATGTGACACTCAGTGCTCTGGGCTGGGTGACAAGGTGGGGATCAGTCACAGGCTGGACTTTGTGATCTTGGAGGGCTTTTCCAACCTAAATGAATCTGTGGAGAGATGACCTGGCTGTAAAGAGCAGTGGTGCTCTGGCTGCAGCCACGTGTTCACCCAGCCTTGTTGGCAGCAGCAGGTGGAGCAGCCATGGATCCCTGCCCCTGTTCTTTGTCTGCCCCTGTCTCTGCTGACTCCCTGCTGTTTTCCATCCTTCCTAATTCCCTCCCTCTCTGTGAGTTGTGTCTCTGGAAGACAATTCTGCTGTCAGTGCCTCAGCAATGCTGTCTGGGAAGAGGCTTCCCTGGCCACTGAGGTTTGGGCCAGCCATGTGCTCTGACCTCCACTTCCAGTTCTTTTTCATGGAAGTAAAGCTTTGTCATGTGTATTGTAAAAAAAGTACACAAAAAAAAGGGTATTCTGCTGATGGGGTTATGATAATATAGTTTAGCTGTCTGCTGCTTTCTCCAGCTGATTTAAATCAGAAGTGTGTAAAGTATTAAAGAAAATGATCATTTGGGTCAGGCCAGGCATGTGGGCTCACATGAGGCGCAGAAAAGCTGGTGAACACTTTCAGATATTGGTGTTGCTATTAGAAAACAAAAATGTTACAGTTATAAAACACCAACACAGAGTAAGTGACAATCCACGCACATCAGCAGATCTAAATTTAGTTTACCTGTTCCCACTGTCTCTGTTGTCAAAGAAATGTTGCTTTGGGAGGCCTAGGGAGTGCTGAGCTGGACTGGATAAGCCTGAGGATGCTTTTCATTGTAAGACCATGATGTTCCCTGGTTTTATCCCTGGAGGAATGGAGTGGTTTTGCAGAAGTTTGAGTATTTTTCAGCTCACTTGGCTTTGTCTTTGTGGAAGGACAGTTTGTCGTGTTGGAACTCCTTAATTGTTTGAGCAGCCACGGAGCCCTTGAGCTTTTTCTCCATTTCTGGAAAAGTTTACAGTATCCTGAGCTGTGTTTAATGGCTGCACGTGCCAGGGCAGGGATGTGGGGTTTGGGTCGTGTGGTTTCCTCAGATTTGTGGCAGTACAGGGAGTTCTTTGGTGGGGCAGGAATTTTGGGATATTTAGCCACATAGTTCAGGCCATGGACATTGGAAGAGAAAGGAGGGATGGTGGCAGTTAGAGAAGCTGATGGTGCCACGCTGTGTGACAGCTGCTGGTGGCAGTGGGGCTGTGCCAGTGCCCCTTGTGCTGTTGATGGACATGGTGGTGCCCGTGCTGGACAGGCCTGGTAACAAAGCTTAAACTGCTCTGTGGGATTCTGTAGTGAGTCCCAGGATGAGGAAGTTGTTAAATTTGGCCTCAGCAGCTCATCAGGTCTTTGTTCCTGCTGGTGCCAGGACAGATCATGCCTGGGAAGGAGCCGGTGCCATTTTGTTTCTGGGTGCCAGGCTGGGTGTGTGGGTCTGGAGTCTGCTACTCTCAAGGAAACATCCCTTCCTCACCCAGAAACTGTGTTAGCAGGGCCTGAGCATTGAGGGAGTCACTGCTGGGAGCTTGGAGAAGTGAAGAGTTCCTGCTTAATTTAGCTTTATCATGTCAGAGCTATGAATAGTGAAATCACGGGATCACATTTCATGCCAGCTGGGAATGGTGTTTGCACTGCCTCACTCCATGGTAACCGGAAGCTGCCGGGCCTTAAAAAAAAAAAAGTGAAGCTAATGGCACACAGAGATGGCAGCTGGCTGCTCTGGGGGCTGTTTCCTACCCAAGGAAGAGTTTTCTGTCCATGCCCTTGCTCCTGTCACACCTTGTGCCTCTGTGGTGTGTGAGAGTGCAGCCTGTGCACAGCCCTGCTCACGGCTCCAGTGATCCCACAGCAAGTGCCCTGCTCACAGTTTCACCCCCACGCTCGTCACCCGGCCATTTTTAGCCTGCCATGATTTACAGGGCAAGGTGGGTGTGCAAAGCCCAGAGAGCCCCTGCTGGGACCGCAGGGTGAGGAGCTGGCTGGGCTGGGCACTGCTCCTGCTGCTGCCTGGGGTCACTCCTGCCTTTGGCTGAGTGGAAGCAGCAGAGGAAGGCAGAGCAAGGAGCCCTCCAGGAGTGGCTGCTCTGGAGTACTGGAGGTGATGGGGCTGTGGGGTGTCAGGCTGGAATTCAGCCCTCCAGGGACTGAGGCTCAGCATTAATGATGTTAACTAACCTGTGCCTAAACACGGGGCTGGACATGTGATACCAGGTGGCATGGTGTATGTTGTAATTTACACCTGAAATAATTACAGGAATTGCTCCTGTGGAGCTGTGGGTGAGGTTGGGTTCCCGAGTTAAGACCTGTGTATGCACTGTCTGATCAGATGAGGTTATTTTGGTGGCCTTTTTTTACTGGGAAACAGTGCTGAGATGAATGGCTGAAATCAGAATCCTTTCCTGTGCTGCTAAAACAAAAGGATTTGCCATTGTCTGGTTTGGTTTAAATTTGATTTTCCTTTTTTTACTTAGGTCAATCGCTTCTAAAGAAGCAGTGTTTAGAAGCAGATTTGATGGGACACTTGTACAAGGTATGTGAACACAGCATGGAAAATTGTTCAAATAATTGTTCAAATAAACTTATTCCATATGTACTGGATTCCTGTGGACAGGCATTTCTCTCTGTTTTGAAGTCTGTCAGAGTGTAGGGATGGCCTGGTCTGGTGCATTGTCCTTACAATAGTGCCACAATTAACAAAAAATAAAATTAAAGAACTTTAAATGTTATACCAGGTCATGGAAATCCCTGAGGTAGTGGGATTCCCATTAAGGTAGAGATAAATGAAGTGCTGGCTTGAGAATATGTGAGTGGTTTTGCTCTTTTCAGCTTATAAATGACATTTACTGGAGTTTGTATTTTCATAGGTTAAGTGTGTGGAGAGTTGTAACTCCTCAGGAGATTTTTTGGCTGTAACTACACTGTGTGTTGCAGAAGAAATTCCAAAGAGCCCCCAATCAAACAGTTTTGGTGTTACTTGCTGTTTATTTGGATGCTGAACTTCCATATTTTTCAGCGTGGCTCCAGCTGGCAGACGCCTGAGGGGATGGAAATGTCCTGGAGGGTGCAGTTCATCCTCCCTTTGCTGAGAACTCACTTACACACGAGTTTAAATTCTTTGAGTTAACTAATTTGTGAATAATTTTCTTAATGGGAGTAAATTGGATCATTTCTTGGTTCTTGTGGGGGTTGCAGAACTCCAGGCATGGATTTCTAGCCCCCAACATCCAAAGCTGCTCAGAACAGCAGGGCTGTGCTGTGACAAAGCCATCAATTTAGGGAAAATCCTGATCTTTCTGCTTTTCCTAACCTCTGTAAGTTTGCAGGGAAAAAGCTGATGAAATAGGTTTTTCCCTTTTTTAAAATTATGGATGTTTTCTTCTGTGTTTAACAGAAATTCCAGCCACCCAACTTCTGTAACAAAAGCACTCAGATTTCTAATCAGCTTTTTCTTGGATTGTTTCCTTATCTCCCTGCCACCAAACTGTCTGAATAACAACATCTGACTTTTTAAGCCCAAACATTTGTAAAATAGTGTCTCTCAAATGGCCAGTTTCAAAAAGTCACTGATTGGGGTTTGTAGCTGGTCAAATTAATTGGAGAGAGATTGTTCAGCACTACAATCTGCAGAATCAGTTCTTTGCCCAAGAACCTGTAAATACTCTTCAACCATTCCATAAAAACTGCTTCTAATTATCTGAACCCAGGGCTGGAGCTCAGGGTTAAACTTCTTTAGGGATTTGTTTCATGGTGTGAAACCCCAAATGTGCTTGAAGGAAGATCTCAATTTTGAAAGCACATAGACTAGAGAGAAATTGAAACTGCTGCTGACAAGTTTGTGTTTCTCTTGCTGTGGCAGAAGAATTTTGGATGTTTAGTTCTTGTTAGAGTAGAACACTGTTTTGTGGTTAGGTTTTTGATAATTTTTTTTTTTTAGCAGTGTTGTCTGGGACATTTTTTGCTGAGGAGGTTGGTAGGTATAGTTGTAGCTTTGGTTAATGTGTGTCATAAATCTTCTGAAAACACACTGGTATTGGATCTGGGAAGAGAAATCATTCTGCTTTTTGTTCCCTCAATGAAATTTTATTATAATTAACATTTTAATTTGCTCCTCCCTGGCTGGCTGTAGGAACTGTGTTCTACCCTTCCCCTCAAGGTTTCCATTGATATCAAGAACATACTTAAAACATCTTGCACCAAAAATTAGCTTGAAAAGGAAGAATCCAGTAGCAAGTGAGGTGTTAAGAGTTGGGTTCTGAGCTAACAAAGATGAGTCTGCTCTCTGCACTTGCTGCTGCACTTCAGGGACATGGAGAGAGCTGCAACTCTTTGTAAGCTTATTTTTGCAGGGATTGTTGTTGCCTCATTATACAGGGCACACTTGGTAAGGTATTTTGTGGGATTATTAGTTTTTTTCAGAATGCACTAATCTTGTTTGGGTTTTGGGGCTTGGGATTAGGAATTGTAGAGCTGGCAGAAGGAGAATTAATTTTTTTTTTCTTTCCTGGTAACGAGGGGTGTTGAGCAAATGAAGGAGCAGTTCAGCTGTTCCTCCTGAGCTGAATGTCTGTGCTGGTGACACCAAATGGATGCCAAGAGGCTTGGGCAGAAATGTGCTCTCTAATGAGGTGCCACCTCATTTGCTTTGGGCCTCACAGCAAAATAAATCACAACAGCTTCACTCAAATGCTGGCCAGCAAAAAGCAAATTTTTGTTTTCCTACAGCACTTCCAGAGAACTTCCTACAAAAGCTTTTACAAAACATTTAATATTTATGAGCTAAGTGTTTGCAAACACCGTGTGATAAACGGAAAGCACTGTAATGAATTTCACCACACTGTTTGTGTCTGAGGCATGTGCACAAGCCATGTCACTTGTTTCCAGGTGCTTTGGGGTTTATGCTCAGATGTGAGCACAAACAGCTGCCTTGGCAGGGAGGTGCATGCTGCATTCCCTGTCCCAGCTGTCCAGCTGTGGTGCAGGACCCTCACTGACACCTGGGGATGGAGTGGGCTCAGCTGGAATGTGCCAGCTGGCTGCCCTGGGCAGGGCTGCTCTGCAGCAGCTGGGGAAGGGCTGAAATCCCAGCTCCTGCTGCCTGAAAGACCTCGGACAAAGGAGTGCAGGATGGAAAGAGTCACAAAGTAACGCAGGCCAGTTGGAAGCAGGGAGCAGATTCCTGGAAAAGGCTTTTTGACAACCAGCAATGTTTTTAATTTGACCCATGACTTGGCACATGGAAATGTTCTTTACAGTGTTCTGGAATAAGAAACTCCTGAACTATGATTTCCACCTCAGCAGAGAGCATTGAGCACGTTTCCCAATTTCCTTTCACTATCTGGAAGAAAGATTTGCTACTCCTGCCTGTTGTGTCTTGACTTGGTTACTTTTTCTGTACTAGTGCTCTAAACACAAGAATAGTATTTTTCTCCGAAGAAGAATCCAGGTTTTGCTCTGGATGACACCTCTGTGTGTGGGATTGTAGCAAACCACTGGTAACAATGATATTTGGGAAATAAACAAAAAACCCAGAGCCCAAGGGTCACAAAGCAAGAAATAATTGGTATGACAAACTCTTTCTGCCATTGTGAAAGGCTGGAAGTCAAAGATTTTTGTTGAGATTTCTTTTTGTGGACATTTAGACTGATGGACAAGGCAACAGTAAAAATAATAAAAAAAGGTCTTTGACGTGTTGTTCTTTGGATTTAAAAATCACAAAACTTTGCAATACCACCTTTCCTCTTGGATGAGAACAGGACTTAATCACCAGTTCAGAGAAAGGTTTCAAGGCTGCTTGAAAACGGTACTTTTTCAGGCAAGTAAGGACGAGAAATTAATACCTTTAAACAAGTCTATTTTATGGCTGAACACAGAGTAAGTGACATTCTTGCTGTTAGCTCAGAGGTTTAATAACATGGAGTAATTTCTGAGGTTGTGTTTACTGTTGTTTTCTCTTCTAAAACCTCCACCCCTCCAGCAGTGCATGGAAGGATTCTGAAATGTAACTGTAGACCTGTCAGAAAAGCTCCCAGTGGACTGGTGGCTCCCTTGGATGGCGGCGATATGCTGATGGATGAATTGTCAGGAAAAGAATTATTTCTGTTGGCTTGTGGATTCCTTTAACAATATGGCAAAATCCTTAGTCCTGAGCCCAGTAAGACCATTCAAATGGGCTGAGAGAAATGACTCCAGCACGGCTGTACAGGTGCACTGACAGATGTGTGTCACAGCAGGTGGGATGGGGCAGGGGAGGTGGAGCAAAGAAAGAAGAAGATTTAAAATTTTGGAAGCTTGAATGATCATTTTGAAATCTGCATTTCCCATAAAAGTCCATGAAAAAATTCCTGGTCAGCTGTGGTGTGTGTGTTCCCTGAAACACTGGGGATCTGATGAACAGGGCAGCCAGTTCACCTCTGGTGGCAGCACAGCAGTGCTTGTACAAAGATGTATTTTCTTCTCATTTCAGGTTTTCTTCTTGATTTCATAATTGACAAAGCTGAGACGGTGAAATCTGACAGAAGGGTGCAAGGTGTGAGCCTGCTCAAGCAGGTAGGCACAACAAATAAAATATTCACAAGAGGTAAAACTGCCTGTCTTGGGATTTGTAATAGACTTCTTATATCTCTTCTCTTCTGGGCATGCTGCAAGTTAGACTGATGGTAAAATTCTGCTTTCATTGTTGTTGTGCAAAAAATATGGAGCAGGTTTAGAAGAAAAAAATCAGCCTTGTGTCTTGGAATGTTTGGACTTGTCTTCCCAAATAACTGCAAAATATAAGGGTAAAGTAGAACAATTCAGTGAAAAAATCCTGGATGTCCTGGAAGAAGTAGTGCCTATTTTTATTTTTTTTAATGCTATATTGATTAATCTCTGGATTTATGCCCTGGTGATTTTTGGGGGAAGAGCACTGCTTCCCCCATGTACCATAACTGGCCAGATTATTAAATGTCCCACTGATCTAAGTGTTAAATCCCATATTGTGCCGTGTGCTCTCCTCCAGCTTTGTTCTTTGCTTGAGCGATTTCCATCAGTGGCCTTAAAAGTTTTCCTTAACAATCGTGAACATTTAAATTCCAAAGCTGTGGAAGCTCATGGAAGGGCCCAGCTGTGAGGGCCTCTCAATGGTGACCTTTTTTCATTGCTGCAGAGTGGAGCAGAGTTGTGCCTCTCTTTTGGGCTCTGTCAGGAGGTAAAACATTAACTTTCCTGCCACTGTTTCCTGACAATAGTTTGCCTTCTGGGCAAAGTCCATCGTGGTGCTTTAGTGGGAGCATTTGCTCCTCTATTGTTTCCATCAGTGGTCTGCTGGATTGCCCTGAGGGTTTGGGAATGGAGAAAGCAAAGTTTGCTCTATGCAATCTGGTTTTATGACAGATGAACAAGCTGTCAGGTGTCTGTTTCCCAGGGGGTGGTGCCTTACCAGAGCTCTAAACTCAGCTCACAGATGACATCCAAAACCAGGATGTTTTTGGATGGGAGACTACACTCCTTGGGAAGATGTGCTGGGCAGCTTAGAACTGGTCCTGCAGAGGAAACAAACCAAAAAACAAAAGTTGAAAATCCCTGGCAGTGCTTCCAGCAGGACATGCCTTCCAGATGAGTGTAGCCAGGCTTGCCTGCTGGGAGAGGAGATGTGCAGCAGGCAGCAGCAGCAGCCTTGTCCCTTCCCAGGTGCAGGAGGAGCTGCTCTTGGGGGGTTCTGTAGCTGGGCAGATTAAGGATGAGTCCCCATAGCAATGTGCAAATGCTTCTGCTTGCAGTCCCTGTCAGGGCCAGACACAGCATCCCCAGGAGCTCTGTGGGCAGGGGAAAGTGGGAATGGGAGGTCAGCAGCCACTGCTGTTCTCAGAGTTTTTCCTTGCTTCACTTACCTCTTTATTTAAAAAATATAAAATCTTTTTTATAAGAACAGATGCTTTCAGAGCAGGTTATTTTGCTGAACATATTTTATCTGAGTCAGTCATTCTCAAAACTAAATGTGTATCACAGTAAATTTACAACTGCAGTTAACTCAGGGGAGCTGACGTGACTCCAGTGTGCAGTTTGTTTAACCTTTTAAGTGCTGCTGGAGCATAGCAACTCTGTTTCTATCCTAGTAGCAGTTACTTCATATGTTAGGAATGAATCAGCTTCAAAATGTTGGCAGAGATAAAGAATCCAGGACGTGAGCGTTTGGCACATGTTGCACACACCAGGGTGGTTTGGCTGGGAAGTGCTGCAGATCAAAGTGAAAGGCAAAAACTATTAAGCAGATCAAAGTGGTAATTTAAAAATCTATTTTGGGGTCTTCTTGGGTTCCTGAGGGTTGGTGCCACATCTTCTGTATCTTGCAGTAGTTCCTGTTACCATTTCTTTCTTCTCCTCTTCCATGTTTTGGTTTCCAGTGCTCAGCGTTGGATTGTTGTGAGCAACAGAGTAGGAAGTGTTGCAGGAAGTGGTTCAACAGACATATTCAGTGAATTAAAAGGAAATACTTAAAAATTATCTTTTCACACATTTTTTCTCTGAAACATCGCCAAGCACAAGAACAAACTTTGGTTTTCAGTAGCAATATCTTTTGATTTTCATTCCTGGGGCAACAGGGAATAGAACAACATCTATTGGTTCCTAACAGAACAGGAACATCAATTTTATTATTTTTCCTGCAAGCTTTCTGATGTGGAATATATTCAAATACTTCAGTTGAATTGATCTAACATCTTTAGTATAGTTAAAGGGAAGAACAGGAGCTTGTAACATGATTTTTTAAAATAAAAACCAACTTCCCATTTCTAGAAAGTCCCAGCTCTGATGATGAACCCCCATCCACTCTCCCAGCAGCTGCTCCTGTCCCAGGCATTGTGTTTTTCCTAGAAGTGCCCTGGCAGAAGTTGAAGCCTTTAGTAACCATATATGTAATTTTGGAGAGCCTCTGGAAGTGGAGGCATTGCAAGTCAGTCCTCTGGAATTTCCTTAAAATGGGTATAACAGCAGCAGCCACACTTGATCAGTGTGTTTATGTACCTGAATGTCTCTATTTTTAAACAGTGGGTAAAAAAAAATACGAAGTTTGTGCTAACATAGTTCCTTTTTATTTCTGGCTCTTTTTCATTAGTCATTGTAGGTGGAAAGTTTGTTGATAACTTATTGAATATGCAATTAATGCAAATTTTGCTCGTTGGTAAAGGAGAACAGATCAGGGAGGGTGTAGCTGAAAGATTTGTGTGGTCAGACTATTCCCTGAATCATCATCTAAGGAACTTTCTAACATTTACCTGGATACATGCCTGAAAATAGCCCACGTAATTCATAATTACAGCTATTTTGAGTCATTTAGTGCTACAGTGTAATGTCTTCTGTCTCTGACTATTTGGAAGGACATCTGATTTATTTTGGCTGCAACAGAACTCCTGGCTGGGTGATCCACGCTGGTGACTGATCACAGCAACTGCAGGAACTGCACCAGCAGAGAGGACAGGACTGAGCCTGAGCAGAGCTGTGCAAATAGGGTCACATTCCTGTCTCCAGGAGTATCAACTCTTTTTTGATTGCCTCTGAAAGTTTAGATAAAAGTTTACGGGGTGGGTTTTTTGATGGTAAGCTTTTTTGTTTCTTCCCTGTCCTTTAAAGCAGTGGCAGCTGGCTGCACAGACAGGGATGTGGCTGCAGTTACATGGAATTTTCAATTCCATGGGCTAGTTTGCCTCTAGAGGTGTGCTTGCCTCAGTCAGCACCGTGGCCCTGCCCCTTCCCAGGTTTGCATTAACTTGGTGCTTTCAACTATCACACTCTCGTTTGTGATTACTCTGGGTTTAGAGCCTTTTATTCTTTTTGCAGTTTTCCTCTTTGGACTGAAATAAACCTTCTATTCTGAGCCCAGCACCATTCATCTGTTCCTAGCAGGCACTTCAAACATTCCTATTTCCAGCCTTATCAAGCTCCACGTCCCTGGAGTCTGTCAGCCTGCCAGGTGCTGCCTGTCCTCTGCTATCAACCACATGCTTCATTTCTCAAATACTTGTATGTCCCTGTTTCCCTCAGGTGCACTGACAGGTGCTTGCAGAGATGTCTAAAACGAACAAATCCAAGTCTGGCTCGCGCTCCTCGCGCTCGAGGTCTGGCTCGAGGTCCCGCTCCCGTTCCTTCTCCAAATCCCGCTCCCGGTCCCGCTCCATCTCACGCTCCAGGAAACGCAGACTGAGGTGAGTGTGCAGCCAGAGGGTGCCTGTCCTGGGTTAGGGCAAATTTGGGAGAAAGCCTCCAAAGGGGCCCCTCCAGAAAGCAAACCCACACGGCCCCACCCCCCAACTGGTTCGGGAAGGATTCCTTGGAGAGAAGTGGAAAGAACCTGTTTATTTAACAGGCACAGCACCCCCAGCACACAAAATGAGCAATATCAGATGACACCACTCTGTCACCGCTCTGACAAAGATGACAAATTCAGAAAGTGTCTTGGGGGTGGTCGCTCTGTTATCAGTCCCCCTGGCACTGGGGCAGCTGCTGCAGCCACAAGGTGCAAACTCTCGGTGTTCCCAGGCCCCAGTCCAGAGCAGGCTCGAATAGGTCTGAAAAAGGGAAAGGAGAAACAGTCCAGGGAAAAATCAGACTGCTGAGCTAAACTAGCTAATGAGCAGAAGAAAAGGCAAGAGCAAAGCAAGAGCAAGGGCAAAGCAAAAAGCAAAAGCAGCACCATGTCCTGCCCTGTCTGTGTGTCCCACCAGCCGTGGGAAAGCGGTTGATAGCAAAACCAAAACAAAACCAAAACAAAACATTCGCTCTTCTGAGGCAGTCCTGAAGGCACAGAACAGGATATCCAGCATAAACAGAACACACAAATGGGGATACAGCATCACAGCATCACCCTGGGACAGTGTCCCTGGCAAGGGCCAGCTCAGCCTGAGGTGGCTGCAGCACCCACAGAGCAGCCGGGGCAGAGATCGCCCCACACCTCCCTCTCCTCCCAGCGCCTTGCCAGAGATTTTACAATGACTTTTATGAGTTTCCCCAAGGGAATGAAAAGATTAAGGCATGAGTAACAAAACCAGAGGCATGTGGAGTCTGGCCATGGCACGAGGAGCAGCCCAGGCTCCCACCTGCACAAGGGGGGCTGCTCTGATGTCTGCAGCACACGGGAACTCCCGTTTGGATTACTGCAGATCATTTTCTCCAGGAATTTCACCACACCTTGTGCTCCCACCGTGCCATCCTCCATTGCAAACCTGACCCCAGACATGAGCACATCTCACCTCGTCTGCCCAGGGATTGCCAGCTTTTCTCAGTGCAGTGAGCAGCAGCGGCTATTCACTGGCAGAAAAGATGTTTTCAGAGCTTTTAGCACCCCACCCCTTCCCCAGTCAAGGGGAATTTTGGATTCTGATGTGGTTCCAAAGTCTGCACAACCAACGCCTTTACCAGAGCCACGATTGCCCCACTGCCTACAACAACACAGCCAGTGGGTGAAACCCACCTTTGTGGGTGGTATCAAATCCATGGCAGAGGAACAGAGAGCTGCACAGAGGGAGGTGAAGTGTCTTTGCAGGAGACACAGCGCAGGCAGGCCAGGGGGGGAGAAACTCCATGTTGGTCTCTTGGAAATACCTCATGTCACATGTAACTTTGGCATGAGTGACCACCAAACCTGCTTTGAGGAGCCAAAAATAACACATGTACATCACACCTGTGAGAAAACCAGGTACAGCAGTGAACTGCCATCGACAAAGACTGCCCTGTACAGGATGTGCTCCACTTGGGAACAACCTGCTCTGAGTGACTCCACATCCCAGCCTCAGAAATCAGAGAGGTTTTGAGCACAGGCAGCCCTTTCCAGACTGGGGTTGGAGAGGCGAGCCAGCCTGCAATCCCTCTGCAACCACAGTGGTGTGGGGTTCCCTGCTGTTGGAACCCCAATGTTGGTAGCAGAGCCCTGACCTGAGCACAGCAAAGCACCAAATGTTCTGACTCAGCTCATCTGTTGGCTTTTATTGTGCTGCTGTGACTTGCATGGTGAATTCCAGGTGGGGAATGTAACAGCAAGCAGGCCAGAGTGCCTCACTGGTGGTAGAGTTCAGGTGCAATGTGCAGCCCACAATGAGGAACCCTGTGGAGCTCCATCACTGCTGAGTCACAGGGTTTGGGTGGTGCAGACAACTGGCAGCATTTGTCCCCTTTGGGGAGAGGATGGATTTTTAGTCCAGATCTGGAGATGGTAAAAATTTACTAAAACCCAGCCAAATTGATTGCTGTTACCAGCTGGCTTGGCTGTTGAACTCCTTGAGTGTTGGTTGTAAGGAGGGCAAGTTGTGCAGCTTTGCCTGACAGATGGAGCTCAGCAAGCCAGACTCTCCCTGCCCATCCCTGCCCCACCTCTCCCCAGAGGCTGGAGGGAGGAAAGGACCAGGGAGGGGAGGCACATGGAGGAAGATGATGGAAGGAACAGCACAGGAGCAGTGTACTTTGGTGGGCAGGGCACCAGCAGGGCTGGGCTGTTCCTACATCTGCCAGCTGTTCACTGTGTGACTTTAGGGGAACTTCTCCACCTAACCCTCCCAGTCTGCACAAGCATTTAGTTCTTTTGCAAACTAAAGAACAAAAGTCCTGTACTTAACAGGCCTACTCAGGCCCAATAACCTGTGTGCTGTATTCAGAAAATAGAGTTTTCTTTGGCTATAGCTGTCACACACATGTAAAACCCAAAGGTGTGCATTGGTCTGTCAGTCCTGGCAGTGCTACACCACTGCAGTGTACAGTGGAGCTGAGAACAGCACCCAAACAGGAGGGAGAGCCAAAAATTCGCCTACACCAAAACTCCCCAACAAGCAGGTGATCAGTAAAGTTATCACCGTACTTACTACTACTTACTACTTAACCCTAACTCTAACCCTAACCCTAAAACCTAACCCTAACCCTAAGCCACTGAACCCTAACCCTAAGGTGAAGTGTAAAGGTGTAGCAGAGAACAGCACCCAAATAGGAGGGAGAGCCTAAAACTCCCCCACATCAAAACTCCCCAACAAGCAGATGATCAGTGAAGTGACCACCTTACTTACTAGTACTACTACTTACTTACTACTCCTTACTACTTAACCCTAACCCTAACCCTAAAGTGAAGTGTAACATGTAGCAGAGAACGGCACCCAAAAACTCCCCCACATGAAAACTCCCCAACAAGCAGGAGATCAATAAAGTGATCACCTTGCTTACTACTACTACTTACTAGTACTCACTACTTAACCCTAACCCTAACCCACTGAACCCTAACCCTAAGGTGAAGTGTAAGGTGTAGCAGAGAACAGCACCCAAACAGGGTGGAGAGCCAAAAATTCCTCGACACAAAAATTCCACAACAAGCAGGTGATCAGTAAAGTGATCACCTTACTTACTAGTCCTACTCCTACTTACTACTTAACCCTAACCCTAACTCTAGCCCTAACCCTAAAACCTAACCCTAACCCACTGAACCCTAACCCTAAGGTGAAGTGTAAGGTGTAGCAGAGAACAGCACCCAAACAGGGTGG
>JAXCLO010000086.1:3596312-3619827 GCA_035583995.1 Arremon aurantiirostris | reverse complement strand
ATGTGGTTGTTTCTAATTAATGGCCAATCACAGTCAGCTGGCTCAGACAGAGAGTCCGAGCCACAAGCCTTTGTTATCATTCTTTCTTTTCCTATTCTTAGCTAGCCTTCTGATGAAATCCTTTCTTCTATTCTTTTAGTATAGTTTTAATATCATATATATCATAAAATAATAAATCAAGCCTTCTGAAACACGAAGTCAGATCCTCGTCTCTTCCCTCATCCTCAGACCCCTGTGAACACGGTCACAAAAGGTGGGAACAATTCTTGATATATTCTTGCTCCTCCCCTTGGCATGCAGGAGCCAGGTAACAGGGAAGATCCTCCTGGAGGAATAAAATGAGTAAAAAAAAATTTTGCTGCAATTAATTTTACGAAATTATTAATATGTGTAATAGTTGTTCCTGTCTCCCTGGATTGCTTCTGAGCAGGCCAGTTTACAGCCTTGTGTCTTCCCTGGATGTTATTTTTTTCCTTTTTTTTTGGCTAAGCATTCTGCATCTGGCAAAGCCATTCCAGTTGGAGGGGGTGTGATGGTGTTCTCCTGCCTTTTCACTCATATGAATAACACGTATTCTGAAAATCATCTGGGCTGTGAACCACATGCAAGTGTTACCAGTTAGAGATTTTAAAAGTACAGAAGCTCTAATAAATGTACAGTTGGAGAAAGAAGGACATGACAAAACTAAATTAGAGGCGGAGACTTGAGTCCAACCAAGCCCTTTGCAGAAGGAAGCTGGAATGCTGGAAGATCCTTGCTCATTTGGGAATATCTCCTAGCAGTGAAGGAGCTTTGGCAGTTGAGAAAAAGACACCCTGTGCAAACATGATTGTTTCCTCTATGCTGCTGCTGAAGCAACTTCTGCTTTATAAATAATTCCTTTTTTTTAAAAAAAAAGGAGTCTGAATGGAGGGGGTCAGCCCAGCCCAGCCCCTCTGCCTGGCCTTGGGATGTGCTCCAAGGTAGGTCTGGTGGGATCTCAGCATAAAAGGCCATTGCTGTGCACTTCAGGATGCACCACAAATTGTTTTATTCTTCTTTTGGTAGGTTTCTGTTTCTCCTAAGTTACAGTGCTATGTTGAGGTCTGCCTAGTATCTTCTGCTTTCTTTATGACTTTATTTCTCACTTCTTGTAAATGCTGGGAGCCCTGGAGCAGTGCAGTGCCTACACTTCTGGGGGCTGGCAGAGTTGGGGGAATTATCACTTCTGGTGTTTCTTTTACTGCATAACTTTTACTGTATTTTTCTAAAAAGATTTCTGGTAAATAGTCTGCAACTTCTGGAGTGAAATCTTCCTGCTGCAGCCTCCCTAAATCACTAGAACAGATTTTGGAAGCGTTGTACGACAGGTCCTTGTTGATAATTGATCACAGATGCCGCATTGTCTGAAAATTGAGCGTCTCTGTTCCTCATGCCTTGGACTAGAACTTCTTGTAACTGGTTCTTGCCTCCTGCCTCTCTGCTTTTCCTTCTGGCTGCTGTTGTTTGAATGAAGAAGTGTCTCAGATAAGTTTTTGGCTTGTTTGAAGGATGGAAAAATCTGTTAAAATGGTCATTAAGCTGTTTGTTAGCAATGATTGGAGTATGAATAAGAGTTTCCTGCGAAACTGTGACCTGTTTGGTAGGAGGAAGAAATGAAAATAGAACTAAAGTTCATCTCTGACTGCACATGTGTGCTAACTGTTTAGGAATTTCAACAGCAGTTTGTTCTCCTTTGATTCTGGGGGTTTGGGGTGTGAGAGGTGAGGAGCAGCACTGAGATCTGTGTGAGGAAGTTCATGTCCATTGGAGTACGACCAATGTGTGTGTCAGAGCCAGAAACGGCTGTGGAGTGCAAGAAAGGGCTGTGGAAATCATTCCAATGAATGTTATTTACTAAAATTCCATTTGGAAAAAATATCTTTTCTATTTCAGCTTCCTAGTTTGGCCAGTCCTTCCTGTGGCTCTGGCATCTGAGCTACAGCGGGACCTTTAAACAGTTACACAACCACAGCAATTTAACGGGAGAAGCTGCTGGGACAGTTAGTCACTGGAGTCTGCATTTTTTCCAGGGTTTGTGCATTCCGGGATTCTGGTTTTGTGGATGTGGGCAGGGACGTCCACAGCGGCACCTGGTGGTGCCTGGCAGAGCTGTCCCTGCCCAGGAACTCCGTGGGATGGTGCCACGGGATGAGGCCATGGGATGGAACCGTGGGATGGTGTCATAGGATGCACCTTTGGGAGCTTAAACCCATAGGGCAACGTGCCCTTCACCCCACTGCTGTCCTGCTGCTGTTGTGTGTAGCCATTTATTCAACTTGCCTGACTAAAAATTGAGGTTTCATCTGGATTATCGGAATTTTAAAGTGCGCCTGAAGTTGGGACGAGAGAAGGAGATTTGAGGTCTGCTGCGATAACAGTAACATGATTTGTATAAAATATACTTCTTTGTGGGTGAGGTATAACCATGACCTTGAGCTGTTAAGGGATGGATGATTGAGATCTGTTACTTTTTCTGAAGCTGGATAAGCAGCTGTTTTCATCCTAGCAAAATAGAGAGCAACATTGCTTATCATGGTCTCTGCAATGGTCCTGAAATCAAATATCACAGTATCACAGGTACAAGTTATTTCCACTGCAATTTGTTCACAGCAAAGTGTAATACCTCGATCAGATAAGGGTAAACCAAAGGATTTTCTTTTAAAAGCTTAGAAATGAGTTTTTCAAAGCCTTTTTAAAATATGTCTTCAAATAAAAAGTTGTGGCAGAAGAACAAATTCCAAAAATAAATTATGAAAAGAAACTATAACATAAAATATTTATGTAATTATTTTTTTTTATCAGTTCTAGGTCTCGTTCAAGATCCTATTCTCCATCTCACAACAGAGAAAGGAACCACCCACGAGTGTATCAGAACCGAGATTTCAGAGGCCATAACAGAGGCTACCGGAGGCCGTATTATTTCCGTGGCCGGAACCGAGGGTTTTACCCCTGGGGCCAGTACAACCGAGGAGGATACGGCAATTACAGATCCAACTGGCAAAACTACCGCCAGGCCTACAGCCCTCGCAGGGGCAGGTCGCGCTCCCGCTCGCCCAAGAGGAGATCTCCTTCCCCAAGGTCCAGGAGCCATTCCAGGAATTCTGATAAATCATCTTCAGACCGCTCAAGGAGATCTTCCTCTTCCCGCTCATCCTCGAATCATAGCCGGGTTGAGTCTTCCAAACGTAAATCTGGAAAGGAGAAGAAATCATCCTCCAAGGATGCCCGGGCATCCCAGGCTGCGGGGGATAACCAAGGAGACGAGTCTAAGGAGCAGCAGTTTTCAGGAGCTGGGGCTCAAGATGCCAAAGCATCCGAGGGATCAAAAGCGTGGCAAGATGTCAGCAGCTATGGCACGGGCTCCGCGTCCCGAGGCTCGGTGTCGGAGCTGAGCCCCCGCGAGCGCAGCCCTGCCCTCAAGAGCCCGCTGCAGTCGGTCGTGGTGCGGCGGCGCTCGCCCCGGCCCAGCCCCGTGCAGAAGCCGAGCCCGCCGCGCTCCAGCCCGTCCCCGATGGGCTCTGCCGCCCCGAGCGGCTCCAGCTCCTTCCAGGGGGGCTCCCACCAGAGCCCCTTCGAGCACGGCTCGGCAGGAATGAGCCCCACCAGAAAGAGCCCGGTGTGCAAAAGCCCCACGCCCGTCAGCTCGCTGTATGGTGCCGCTCCGAAGGAGGAGGGCACGGCTCCCGGGGGAGGAGCCTTCTCCAAGAGGCAAGTGATGTGTTTTGTGGTGCTGGGTTGTTTTTTTGGGTTGCTTTTGAGGAGCCAGCTGCACGTGTGGATGCTCCATGAGCAGGGCAAAGGGCTGGGGCAGGCTCTAGCTAGGAAGCTGTGCCAGCATACTGCCAACTCTGGGCCTAGTCCTTTCTGAATTATGGAAAAAACACAGCCCAGAGTTGTAGGAAGTTGGAATTGGTTTTCCAACTTGGATAGTTCTAAAGACTGTATATATTCCCTGCAAAAATGTTCATAGCCCATGAACATTTGAAGTGGAGATTGCCCAAGGAGGTTTCTTGGCAGCTGTAAGCTCACATTTCCCAGTTACATATGTGTTGGTTATAGACATTTTTAGTGTTGCCTTCTGGAATTGTTAGGTACTGCAAATTAGAAGAAATTAATTAAATCCTACTGCATATCCTGCTGCAAGCAGCCTGGGGCAGGTGCAGCTGCAGTGCTCGTGGCTATGTGTGTGGGTAGGATGAGAAACTAAAGCAACAAATACATCTCTAAAATGAAGACAGCCTTCCATGCAGAAGGCATCTGCTTCCATCATTCTCTAGATTAATCCATTGCAGATTGTGCCCAAAGGAGACACTTTGTTTTAAAAGATACAGCACCATTCACAAGTGCTTTCAAGTCTTTATTGTTTTTAAAGATGGTTTGAGCTGATTCTATATTAAGGATGTCTGAAATTTAAAAAGGAAAAAAACTCCTGTGACTCTTTATTTGGGCTTTCCAAAGCATGGAGCTGGTGTCCGTGGGCTTTCATGCTGTCCCACAGAGCCAGGGTTTTGATTTGTGAATGCTTTAAAACTGTTCAGATGCTATAAACCAGCTGAATTGTTCTCAACAGAAGTGTTTTATCTCTCCCAGCAGCATATTCTCCTCTGTTAACCTGTTTGCTTTTATTTGTGTTTGCAGTCTGTCATGAAATATTTAGCTTACCTATGAAACTTGCATCCCAAATTTGAAGTAGCTTTTGAGGCTTTTATTTCCAGTGTGTTGTTAAAAGCAGAACAGTCCAATTTGAAAGGTTTGATGTGTTGTTCTCCTGAACCAGGTTTGTAAGTAAATAAACAGAGTGGGTAAGATGTTCCTCTTTTCCTTCCAATGCATCTGTGGGTCAGCTGGGTTTGATTTATCCTTGAGCCTCATTCCATCAGTTCTGCATATCCATCTCCTTGTACATTTGCTGAATTTAGTGAGAACAAAAGTCTGAGTAATCTGCTTGACATTTTAATTATTTTAGGGCCTAGAGGCAGCTTTCAGTACATGCATAGCTTGGTGTTCTCTGAAGTTTTGACTCTTTAAACTGAAGAATTGACCTCGTTGAGCTCTAATAAGAAATCTCCTGTAATGTCTCTTTATGATCAGGTATCTGGAAGAGCAGAAGACTGAGAATGGGAAAGACAAAGACCAGAAAGTAACAAATGCTGAGAAAGAAAAAAGTAAAGAAAAAGGGAATTTCTCTGAGTTGGGATCAACAGATGGAAAGGCAAAATCTGATTCATATGGATCGAAAGCTGACTCGGAGAAGGGATACCGCAGCAGCCAGTCACCCAAGCGCTACAAATTCAGGGATGACTTTGACAAGCTCAAGGTCCCAGAGTTCCACAAGGAAGGTCATTATGGGAAAGATGAAACAGATGAGCAGGACAAGAAAGACAAGGCAAAGGGCCGGAAAGATTCGGAATTTGATGATGAGCCCAAATTTATGTCTAAAGTCGTAGCAACTTCAAGTAAAAGTCAAGAAGAGGATAGGTCAGGAAAATGGGAAGGTGTGGTGTTCCTGCCACCTGGGAAAGAGAAGCAAAGGAAGCCTGATGAAATGGAGGAGGAAAGCTATTCTGAAAGATCCAAAAAAGAAGAGAGATCAGGATCCAAGAGAAATGAATCTGGTCACAGAGGTTTTGTGCCTGAAAAGAATTTTAGAGTGACCACTTACAAGTCAAGCCAGGAAAAAAGCTCTTCCCCTCCACCAAGGAAGGCTTCTGAGGTGAAGGAGAAGCCAGGCACCAAAGTAGAGGGGCTAACTCCTGGCAAATCCTCCTTTTCCATTACTCGTGAGGCCCAGGTCAATATTCGAATGGATTCCTTCGATGAGGATCTTGCACGGTAAGGATCTGCCAGCTTTTGAGCAGTCTCAGTAATGATGTTTTTTCCTGTTTTTCTTCCTGAGATCCCCATGTGCTTGCCAACTGTGAGGAAGGATAAGCAATATTGCATCACAGTTTGTGGTTTTGGGAGCTAGAGATTAACTTTTTCCTAACCTTTGCTATGTAAGATTAGTTTGGGATGCACCAGGCTCTGGGAAGAGCCCCAGATGGAGTCAGGTCCTCAGTGGCTTCTGGCTGAGGGAAGCTGAGTTGTGCAGGGGAGCTGCTTAAATCCATTTGATTCTCTGTCATGTGTTTTACTACTCTTATCCTCCATGCAGCATTAGAATAGTGACCTGAATTATCACAGAAACCTGGAGCAGTGTGTTTAGGGATGTTTAAAGGAGCTTTTGAGTAGTCGTGGGTGCCTCCCTAATAACAACATAAACCATCAGTGAGTTCCCAGCTCCTGCAGAATTAAACACCTTAAATTCCTCTCCTTCACCCCATTCTTTTGTTTCATGAGCTCTTCTTTTTGCAGTCCCAGTGGCATATTGGCTCAGGAGAGGAAGCTGTGCAGGGATCTGGTGCACAGCAACAAGAAGGAGCAGGAATTCCGCTCCATTTTCCATCACATCCAGTCGGCTCAGTCGCAGCGCAGCCCTTCTGAACTGTTTGCTCAGCACATTGTGACTATAGTCCATCATGTAAGAGGTGGGTCAGGAGTCTGTGTGTCCTCGGGGAAGGTTCACTCCTGCCTTGCCCAGATCAGTGGGGTTTGTGCACTCAAAATGCTTGGAGTTTTTTTCCAGCAGATATTCCAGAGATGAGAGCAGCAGCATGATCACAATCATCTTTATTTACATAAATACTCCTCTGCACAGGCAGAAGGTGTTCTTGTTATTGCCTGAGAAATATTCAGAGTCTGAGGCTTAGAATTTTGTGTTCTGATGAATTTGTGACTCGCTTGAAGAAATTGTGTTCATTTCACTGAAACACCAAAAATTGAAACTGCAGTTTGTCAGCAGCCTTAGAGCTCATCCTCACGGTGCTTCACTGACCTGCACCTGGGTTTTAACAGGCTGTGGGATGGGTGGGCTTTGTCTTTTTACAAAACTGGCACTAATATTTTGGTATTGTTTGTTCCAACCCCTGACAGAGCATCACTTTGGGTCTTCAGCTATGACGCTGAATGAACGCTTTACCAAATATCTAAAGAAAGGAATGGAACAAGATGCAGCTAAAAACAAAAAGAGCCCTGAAATCCACAGGTTGGTGCCATTAGACGCTGCCTTAACATTGCAGAAGTACTCCAGATTTCATTTCTTAAGCTCTGGAATAATTCCAGAATAATTCAAGTATATAACTAGCTTCAGCCAAAAAAAGGAAAAATATGGGGAATTTTAAATACCTTTGGAAATACTGGTCTGCTTTAAAAGGACATTTGATGTAAAATCTTCAGATTCTTATGAGTAAGGCTATATCTGTGTTGTTTTTTTTTTCTTTTAGGAGGATAGATATATCTCCCAGTACTTTTAGAAAACATGGATTCTCTCAAGAGGAATCGAAAAGCTCCAGAGATCCTGGCTTCAAGGTGAACTGTTACTCTGATTAGTTTAATTCAACAAAATGAGTGCATTGGGCATGAACTTAACAGTGATGTTTTTGTTTAAATTACTCTCTACTTAAGTTTGTGTTTTTCTTTTAAGGATGGGCATAATTCTAAAAATGAACTACAAAGGGTTAATTTTTATTAAAAATGTATCAACAACCTTTGTGAAGTGGTTAGACTATGGTAAATGACCCCAAAGTCAATTGAGGTGAGCTTGAGAAAAAAGAGAGGATTTTTGGAACAAGTGCCCATGATGAGAGAAGAGACTTTTTGTGATATTTTTCTGCTTGTAAGTATGATTAACTCCATTGTTACGTGCAATTTTGCCAACCATGTTTTCAAAGACATGCATGTCAAAAAGAGGAAAGTAAACCTAAATGCTGAGCTAAAGCAGATACACTATTAAGCAGTTGATAAATTTTGTTCTAACAACTGACTGTGCCATTTCTGTTGATTGCTGTTACTTTAACATTCAGCACTTGTCTTAGATCCAGAGCATTTGGGATTGAGTGTTTTAGCTTTGCTGAGTAGATGAATGTTAAGCCATTGCACTCACTGTAAACAGTCATAAAAAAGGCTTAACATAAAATGTTTGAGATTTTAACCTTTGTTTATTCACCGTCATACATATTTACATTGAAGAGATTTTAACCAGTCCTGCTGAAACCTTACTTGTTTCATATTTGTTTTCGATTTTTTCCAAACACACTTGTGGCTTGACATGGACGATGGTGAGATGGATTTGATGGGCCTGAACTCTGAGCATCAGCTTGGCAGAGTGTGTTATAAACGTGGTTTCCAAACAGCTCGCCAGCCTTCCGTGAAACAGACGTGCCCTCCCAAACCCAAATAGGTGTTTGCTGTGCCACATAAGGGAGCTGCTGCTGATTTTGTCACTTATCTGTCATCCATCGTGTTGGGAGCAGTTTTATTCTCAGAGTAGAAATTAAAGCTCTTTGCCTGGGGAAAGTAGAAGAGCAAAATACCAAAACAAAATGCCTGCTTTCACTCCTGCGTTATTTGACATATTTATTTAAACAAAAAAGTGGTTAGAAACTCATGTAAGTAAAAATTTAACAGCTAGAGAATTACTAATCCTTTTGTATTTAATTGAAGGCGATTAATTTGATGTATGTTGCATATCAAGTTGTACAGTTCCCAGGATGAGTGTTGTGTAAATGCAGTAGCAATGGCTGAGGCTGGGTGTTGGTACCAAAATGCTGTAAGGCTTCCTGCTGCCCAGTTTTGTCAAGCCACAGCCACTGTCACTTAGGGCAGCCAGCAGAATCTCACCCAGGTGCCACAGGGCTCAAAGGAGGAGCAGGGACAACAACTGCTCCTTTCCCAAAGAAACTCCCAATCCCTTCTTGAAGTACCAATTTAAATACAGCTCAAAGCAAGCACTACCAGGTGTCTTTTATGTTTGTTTTTAATTAGCAATGTAAATTTAGTTTTAATTTTTCATGCAGCTGGTGGGTTTTTGCTCTGTGAGGCACCAGCTTGCTTTGGCAGACTTGGCAGGACTGTGGGAGACACACACAGTGTGTCTGTGGGGCTTTGTGGCACCTGTCACACGGTGCCCTCCAGCCCAGGGGAAGGAGCTGTAGGTGGCATCTGCACCCAGTAAATCTTCCTGACAGACGTAGTAATGCCTCCCTATCCATGGGAAGTTGGCCTTCTCCCAGACCCCTTGGATGCTGCCTTTCACTGGCCTCCTCCTGCCCCTTGGATCACTAATCTTGGGTAGCTCCAAGCAGCAAAGAGCTTTTGCTTCTCCCACAGTGTCACCTTTAGACCTGGGATTAAAATCCCTCTGGCCCCTGCCCAGGTGAGACTGTCAGCAGGACCTCAGGTGCACCCATGGGCTGTCAGAGAGCTCTGGCACACTGTCCTTGTGGTCCATAATCAGCTGGATGGGATCCCCAAGTTGTTCACATCCTTGCTGGCTGTGGTGTACAGTAAATGTCAGCTTCCATGTCTCCCTCCCCTCTACCAGACTGTTTATTTTAATGCCTTTTAAAGACGAGATTAAAATTTTAAAAATCAGTTATTTTAAGTGTAGGAAAATTGAATTCTGACAAAGGCAGACTTACTTTAATAGTGCATTATTTGACATCTTAAAGTGGAATATTCATTAGTGCTCAGTTAAACTCCAGTTCTCCAGAAGTCTGTGCAGTCAGTAAAGCAAAGTAAATGGTGCTGAGCTGGGGCACTGCAGACCTTGTGTTCAACTCTGCCCTCCCTCTCCTCTGCATTTGTAGGCTGAAGGGAAATATAAGGACGACCCCGTTGATCTGCGCCTTGATATTGAACGCCGTAAAAAACATAAGGAAAGAGATCTTAAACGCGATAAATCCAGGGAGTCGGTGGACTCGAGAGATTCAAGTCACTCAAGGGAAAGATCAACTGAGAAAACGGAGAAAAGTCACAAAGGCTCAAAGAAAAAGTATGTAGGAAACCCAGTAGCCATTTGCTTGTGCCTCTCGTGTCTGCTGCTCAGGTTGGAGACGACACCGTGTACAACAGTTGTGCACACAGTTGTGCCCCTGTGACACAACTCCTCCAGTGGCCTGAGCTACCCCTCTGCGTGTGGTCTCGCTATCATTGTATCTCTCAGAAACACTAAATAATTGTAAAAGGTAGATGGGAAAGCTCCATGTGTCAGGATGGGTGAGTCACTTTTCCTTCTTGTTCCTGTTGTGTCAAGAGAGAAACAGCCATGTTAAAATGACTTGGCTTTGATGTTCATTTAATCCTTTTCTATTAGCTTAATTTTCCATTTGACTAAAACTCCATGGATGCATGCTGAAAGCAGATGGTGTGAACATCTTAGGAAGGAGCAACGAGTTCCTTCAGGAGAGGTCTTGGGCCCTGTATTAAAGCCTGAGCTCTTCCTATGGCTTTTCCTCTTGTAGTAGGAAAAGGAGAGCCATGGCATTGATAAGAGAGTGATAAAGAAGTGGTTTTGTATCTGATGGGTCACAGCTGAGTGCCTAATGCTGTTGTGTCCCACTCCCTTCCGTCCCCACCACTGGAACAGGAAACACCGACGGGTGCGTGAGAGATCCAGGTCCAGCTCGTCGTCATCGTGGTCCTCTCACTCAGTGAAAGCAGAGGAGTATCCTGAGGAGACTGAGGAGAGGGAGGAGAGCTCCACAGGCTTTGACAAGTCCCGCCTTGGGACTAAGGAATTCTCTGGTCCAAATGAGAGAGGAAGAGCAAGAGGAACCTTTGTAAGTGTTCTCCACCCCTGCCCCAAGTGTTCTCCACCTGTGCCCTGAGGGTTGATTCCCAAAGTGGGCAGAAGTGGCTGTTGTGTGTTGCTCTGTCAGTTAAAGCTGCCCTAGAGGAGAAGCCCTCAGGGTGATGATCCCCAGTGTAATCACTCCAGGTTTAGAGCATCAGCCAGGCTGCTGGGGGTGTGCTGTGGGCAGCAAACTCCAGCAGAACAAAGCCTGGAAACTTCTGTGCATTAGTGATGCTCAGCAGCCCGATGGGCACATGCTGTGCTTCCACTGGGGTTTGGCCATGCTCATGTGTGCAGTTCGTGTACAGAGGGGTCTCACCTGCTTGGGGGTGCCCTGGAGATGCCTCTAGGTGATTTTCATCAGCTTTACAGGAGCTGTGATGTGCTGTGTGATCAGATGAACTAAAATCCCAAAACCATGAGTGCAGGAGGTGATGCGGCCATGCTAAAGCTGTCCTCTTGCTTTAGTGATGGGTTTTAGAGGTGTTTTGGATGGGATGTTGGGAGGGGTGGGGTGGGAGGATTCTGCCTCTGCAGCTGTTCTATTTTTCCCCTCTGTGTTGCTGTTACAGCAATTCAGAGCTCGAGGGAGAGGATGGGGCAGAGGCAACTTTTCAGGCAACAACAACAGCAACAGCGGCGGCAACAACGACTTCCAGAAGCGCAGCAGAGAGGAGGAGTGGGACCCTGAGTACACACCTAAGAGCAAGAAATACTACTTGGTACGTACCTGGGTGCTGAGACACCTGTGTGCTCCAGGTGTGTCCGGTCTCAGGTGCTTTAGAGCCAAAAGCACCCGCTGTCACTGACACAGCAGGTAAGGCTCCGGGTGACGCTTCATGGGCAGCTGCCAGCTCCTGCCAAAAGAGAGCTCGTTCCTGCTCCCTGTAGAGTGGTTCCCATTAAGTGGAGCCCCAAGGGCGGTGGCAGAGGCGCGGTGCAGGGCGGTGCCAGCCTGTCTCACCTGCTGTCCTTGGCTTCCCGTGCAGCACGACGACCGCGAGGGCGAGGGCACGGACAAGTGGGTGAGCAGGGGCCGCGGCCGTGGCGCCTTCCCCCGGGGAAGAGGCCGCTTCATGTTCCGCAAGTCCAGCACCAGCCCCAAGTGGGCTCATGACAAGTTCAGTGGGGAAGAGGGAGAAATCGAAGACGACGAAAGCGGAACGGAAAACCGGGAGGAGAAGGACGCCCTGCAGACGACGGCCGAGTAGCCGCGGGGCCCGCGCGGTGCTGGGAGCCCTGGCAGGAGGGGAGGGGTCAGGCAGGTGCTGGGGTGTCAGGGTGATCCCCACGTGCTGAGCAGAGCCCTGGAGAGCAGCTCGGAAACCATCCCGACGTTGTTTAACTGCATTTCCAGAGTTCAGCCTCCCCAAGCACGGACTGGGACTGATCCATCATTTACGCTCGGATCCGCTCCTGGAGTTTCTCTTCCCAAAGACTTCTCTTCCCTTCTGGACTGGATACGGTCAAGCGCTGGGTGAGACCCCAGATTTTCCCTTCTCTGTGACCTTATGGATGGTCGGTTATTTTTTGGTAACAGGCTTTGAGGACGATGTGGTTTTAGTTTGTGCCCACCTGACCTCACCTGTCCTGACATTTTGTTTCTCTTTTATAATTTGACCCAGTGATAGTCGGGGTTCACTCGCCCGCTCAAATTTTCCTCCCCTATTGTGTATTCAATTTTCTAAATTCTGCTTATTTTAGGCCTTTACATACGTAGTAGCATCAATTCAGAGATAATTTTGGAAACTATTTTTGGTTCTTATAAATAAGAAAATAATGAAGCATGTGAGTAAACATCTAAATGTTCATTTGTTGGGACCAAACTGCTATGACCTTTTTTTTTTTTTTTAACTTTTTTTAATGTAACAGTTGAGTTTAGGGCCTTTTAAAAAATATTGTTTTCCTTTTATGTTGGAAGTTAACAAAATTAGCATGGTTTAAAAGAGAAAAAAAATTACACCCTACTTCTGGCCACTGTTTGTGTTCACTATTAGGCCTGGTGTGTGCTGGACCCCAAACTGCTTTGTAGCATTTGTGTCTCCTCCTTGCAGCTGGTTGTGACCCGAGTGCCCTTTCCAAGGTGACACAGTTTTCTAAGGAACTTCCGAATTCTTCTTGGGGAAAAATATAAATGGAGATGAGAATTTTTCAATATTTTTTATTAATCTTTTTATAAAACCAAAAAGCAGATTCCTCCTGAGCTGGTTGAGGACAGCCCTTAGGATGCATTTCTTTTTATCTTCTACTTTATTCTGGAGCAGTTTGTGAGGGTTCCCGGCCAGGTCTGAGCCTGGGGGGGAGGCACAGCCGTGCCCGTGCTCCCCCTGTCCCTCTCCCCAGGATTGCTGTGCTGTTCCCCACACACCAGCTAGAGTTTGGTTTGTTTTGACTTGAACAGTTCCTGTTTAGCAAAGCCCCGAAGTTTGTTTATGCAAATAAAATACAATAAAATAAGTCGTAGGTGTAACTCTGCTTGGTTTGTGTCCTGAGTTGCTGGGTGGGAGCCTGAAAGGACCAAGGAGTAACAGGGGAGCAACTCCCTGTTGGGTTTTATGCACTAATAGATAATTCAGCTGCTGTTTTGGCAGCCTGGGGACAGTGGTGATGCAGCTTGGCCAGCAGGGATTGTGTCACCCTGCACAGGAGCAGCTCCATCCTTCCCACCAGGAGCTCACAGGGGCTGCAGCCCCATGTGCTGCCCTGTCTGTGCCCATCAGCAGCTGCTTCTCCATCCCAAGGAGGCCTCTGGGGTTGCTGCTGGCTGTGCAGCCTCTGCAGGAGTTCAGCTTTCCTGGCTGCTGTGAGTAATGGTGTTGGCTAAGAGCTGTTGGGGCAGTGCTGTGTTAACGGCACAGTGGTGCTTCCCTTCACACTCAGCCCTGACCAGCCTGAGGAAATGGGTGCCCAGTGTCCCCAGCTCCTTGGCATGAGTGGCCACACCTGGGGAGTGCAGTGGAACCTCTGTTCTGCCATCCTTCTCTGCCCCGTGGCTCATTCCCAGCCCTCTCCCTGCCCCTGGCTCGCTATTGCTGGGTCGGATGCGTTTGGCCCAAAGGAATATCCAGGCTGTCTCCTGGAGCAGGCAGTGGCCAGGACCAGCTGTGATCCCTGTGTCACACTGACCCTTCAGCCCCTGCGCAGGGCCAGCTGCAGCGTGACCACCCCTGCACTCACGGCCTGTGGGTTTCGGCCGCTCTGCGGTTTGGGTTTCACTTCCCCTGCAGCCGAGGGTGTCAGACCCGCTGTGAGACCCGGCCGGGCGTGAGCTCTCGCTCAGGCCAGGCTGCGGTCCTGGCCACGGCTGTGTCACGCAGGGAGGGAGCCCCAGAGCCAGCACCGAGCCCCGGCGGTGGCACAGACGGCCCAGCCCTGCCCGGGGCCGGAGAGGGTGCGTGGGGGCTCCAGGCTGGGGGTGCCCAGGGGAGAAACGGCTCTGGGGGGCTCTGCTGTGCCAGCGTCCCGTGCCCTCCAGTCCCACCCTCATCCAAAGCCTCTCCCACAGCCCAAACCCAGCACAGAGACTCCCCTGAGCCTGGCCCTGGTGTCCATCCAGCCCTGGTGCCCCGCCGGGATGGCCGGGCAGCCCGGGAAGGGCACGCCGTGGTTTCGGGGAGCCGGAGTCCCCCGCGGGGCGCAGGGATGCGGCGAGGAGCAGCACCGAGGTGCGCCCTGCCTCAACTTCCTTCCCAGCGTGGAGCCGATTTCCTCCGGCATCACGTGCACGGTGTGGGGCCGGGACAGCCTGGCACGGCACGGCTCGGCTCGGCCTCGGGGCAGCCCCGCAGCGCCAGGTAGGAGGGAGCAGCCGCGGGTCCCCACACGGGGATCATGCTCAGGGCAGTGCCCGTGTGTAATCGCGCTGCTCCAGGGCTGGGCCGGGCCCTGGGGCCGGGAGAGCTGCTGGAGAGGGGCGGGCAGGATGCTGGGCACTGTTAGGCACTGCTGGGTGCCATCTGGGCACTGCTGGGCACCATCACCCTGTGCCACCAGAGCCAAGGAGCACCGGGGCCTTGGATGGGAGTGTCCTCATCCCGCAGCCCTCGGTGCTTCAGCCATATCTTTGGGTGGGTAATCCCAGCACAATTTTTGGTGTCTGCGAGGCCTCTGTGACAAGGGCTGTGCTGGTGGCAGCAGCATCAGGGCTGCTGGCCCACCATGGGGTCAATGGCCCACCACGGGGACATGGTGGCTGACCACAGGGACAGAATGGCCAGTTGTGGTGACAGGGAGGCCTGCCATGGGGACAGGGTGTCCATCATGGCCTGATGTCCTGTACCCCACCTCGCCAGTGGGTTTGTCCTGCTGTGACCCCAGGGTTCACCAGCTCAGGGATGCTGCTGTGGTGGGGATGACACCCTGCCCGTGCTGCAGCGCTCACTGCAGCTCTGCAGCTGCTGCTCCGCCTCGCACAGAGGAAGCGCCGACCACAGCAGGGCTGCTCTGGGGCTGGTGCAGGGCTGGAAGAGGCTGGAACAAGGGCCCTCTCCAGCACCTGATGATCCCCTTTGCTCCCCAACAGCTGCAACCAGAGAGAAGAACAAGGAGGGCGAGGACAGACAGCCCCCGGGTGAGTGCTGGGCTGGAGGAGCGGGAAGCACAGGGATGTGCCTGGGCCAGGGCATGCCACGAGCAGGAAGCGCTTCCTGCTCCTCTCTTGTCAGTGCTGGTCCCGGCCCCAGCCTTGCTGCTGCCTCCTCTCCCCAGAGCTCCCAGCACCAGCGAGGATGGAGCCAACCAAGCTCCCACTCACCAAGAGGATGGCTCCTGCTCCCCCCATTCCTGCCAAGACCAAACCAGCCCCCGTGCTGGCCACCAAGTAAGAAACGTGGCTGTGCTGGGGTGCCCAGGGCCACTGCAATGTCCCAGTGCCAGTGCCATGCTCACGGCTGGCCCTGGCATGGGGCTGGCATGGGGCTGGCACCTCCCTGGCTGTGCCACTCACACCTCTGCTGTCCCCAGGCCCAGTGACCCCCAGCCCAGCGCCTCAGCTGACATGGAGTGGGGCAGAGCCGGTGACCCAGGTAGGATGCAGGGGCCATGCAGGGGCCTGCAGGGGTGGCTGGGCCCTGCCCAGCACCAGGGGCTGATTCCTGTTCTTTCTTTGGCAGATGCCAATGGCTTCAACACGGTGTCAGTGACCACTGCCAGGCTGAGCCACCCCACAGCCACACGGCCACGAGTCCCCGGCCAGCGGCCACCCAGCATGGTCCTGGGGAGCACGGGGGGTCCCCATGGGGGGGAGCAGCCCCAGGGGCTGCCCCGTGCTGCCCCCTGTGCCCCTGTCCCCAGCACGGGGCAGGCACCTGTCCCACCATGGAGCACAGAGGGGCTGGAGGGGAGGTCACTGGCCCTGGGGGACCTGAAGGCTGAGGTCCGGACCCTGCACATCCTCGTGGACCTGATGCGAGTCCAGCACCTGTGAGTGGGGCTGGGGGTGTCGGGGGGTCCCCAGTGGCTCCTGGCTGCCTGTCCTGGCCCCAGCTGAGCCCCCCTTGCGTGTTGCAGGCGGGACCTGCAGGAGCTGCGGCAGGAGCTGTGCCAGGAGCGGGCTCAGCGCCAGGCGCTGCAGGTGAGTCCCTGCCAGGGGCGGCTTTGTCCTGGGGTCCCCTGTGCCCCTCAACAATCACAGCCTCTCCCCACAGGCGGAGATCGAGCGGGTGAGGAAGGGGCTGCCCTGTTAGGATGAGGGGCAGGTGGGTGGCACATGGTCCCTGTGCCCCCCCAGCCTGGTTCTGCACCCATCGGATACCAAAGCACACCCCAGACCCAGGCACTGCTCCCTGAAACATAACAGCCCCATGAACTGCAGAAATTGTTTAAAATAAACTATTTTGGGTACAAAGTGCTGTGTGGGGGTTGCTCAGGGCTGCCATGCCCCTGAAGGGTTGGGCTGGTCCTGCCATGGCACAAGGGGTGCCACCACGGCACAGAGGGTCCCACCATGGCACAAAGGGTCCCAGCAAGGCACAAGGGGTCCCTCCAAGGCCCGTAGCAGGGCTGGGGCAGGGCCTCCTCCACCTCCCCCTCCTCCTCCTCCACCCCCGCACAGTTTCCCAGGCCAGCTCCAGTCCCAGCCCCAGCCCATCCTGGCCTCCAGCCACTGGAGAACATCTGGAAAACATCTGGGTCCCGCTGGCGCTGGCGGCGGGGGGGAGCCAGCCTGGGAAGGAGCTATTTTTGTAAATCCTTTTCGGGGAGGGGGCAGCGGGGCCCGGCAGGCCGCGGGGCCGGGCTGGGATGGGGCAGGGTGCGGCCGAGCCCGGCGGGAGCTGCCGCATCCCCGGGGAGCAGCGGCCGGCCCGGAGCCCAGCGGGAACATCCGCCTCGCTCCGGCCGCGGGGTCGCGGCGGGCGGCGCCGGAAAGGACCCGGCTAATTTTAGTGGGGCCGGGAAGGGAATTGGCTCGGGGAGGGGTCCAGGGCCCCCAGAACGCCGGGCCCGCCACGCCGGGCTCTAGTTCGTGTACAACAGCACCGTGTTTGCGGGGCAGGAGCCCACGGCTCACAGGGTTGAAACCCCCGCCAGATCCAGCCAGGGCTGCCCCGTCCTTGTCCCCGTCCCCGTGTGTCCGGGGCTGCTCGGCTGCTGCCAGCCGTCGTACCAATGGCTCAAAGTGCATCGTGTCCCGCAGTGGCGGGGGCGAGTCCAGCCCCGGGGGTGCCCCGTGACACTGGCTCTGGCTCTCGGTGCTGCAGGGACAGTCCAAGGCAGCTCCGCCAGCTCGGGGGCAGCGAGCAGGCCCCGTGTCCGCCTGGTTCCTCCTGGCACGGTGCGGGATCGGCCGTGGGGTGCGCACACCGTGCCGGGGCAGCTGCCGGGCTCAGTAGTAGTGGACGCGGCCCAGGGTGCCGATGGTGCCGATGGTGCCGATGGTGCCGGAGCCCAGGATGTCGGGCTGCCCGTTGCGCCAGATCTCGCGGATGATGCGCTCCCGCTCCTCCAGCCGCTGCGCCCGCTCCAGCTCCTCGGCCGACGCGAACACGTTCACGGCCAGCGCCCCGTCCCCGGGGCCGTGGCTCTCCAGCGGGATCTCGGTCACCGGCAGCAGCGACTCAGACGCCGCGCGATCGACGGTGTCCTCTTCGTCCTCATCCTCGTCGTCTTCGTCGTCCTCGCTGATGTCGCCGGGGCGCGCCGGGGGCCGCGGGGAGGGCCGGCAGGACAAGCGCAGCACCAGCAGGCACAGCGTGAGCACCAGCCCGAAGCACACGCCCAGCACGAAGTAGAGCCCGAAGCTCTCGGGGTTGGCTGCGGGGGGAACGGAGCGGGTCAGGGACCTGCCCGAGCCCTCCGGGGGCCCGCGGTGCCCCCCAGCCCCGTCCCGGCTCACCTCGGATGTGCGCGTACGCGGCCATGCTGTTGCTGAGCAGCTCCATGTCCCTCCGGCGGCTCTCCATCCTGGGCCCGGCGGTTCTCAGCGGCTCCAGGGGCGGCACACGCTGGGCATCTGCGGGACACGGGCTGAGCACCGCTCTGCAGGGCTGGGATCCCCCCCCAGTGCCCCGTCCCTTTCAAGGTTGTGCCTGGGTGTGCCCAGGGGCTCCTTGATGAGCTCCAGCTGAGCAGAGCTTCGTGCCTGGGCTGGAACCCCAGGGATGCCGAGCCGGAGCCGTCCCGCTCCCGCCGCCCTCCGTCCTTCCTGAGGGAGCGGGACGGATGCGGCTCCTCCTGGCCACGGCATCAGGCGGGTCTGTGGCACCGGGCCAGGGTTTGTGTCCCATGCCCGGCCATGGGATGGGTCACGGGGCACAGCAGGGCCCCAGCACCAGGCTGATGGTGCTCATGGGCACACACGTGTGCTCCACACACTCCTGGCCAGTGTCCCTGTTCATGTTCCCCACACTGCTCCGGGCCAGCTCCAGCCTTGGCCATTTGCCGTGGGACCCTGCAGGGCAGGGACAAGGCCAGGCACAGTGCAAAGGCCACCAGGACAGGCCAGCAGTCAGGGTGAGGGGCAGGACAGCAGGAAGGATGGGCAGCAGGGCAGTGGGAAGGATGGGAGGCAGGACAGCGAGCAGGGCTGGGCAGGGCAGGGCGGGAGAAAATTTGGCCCTGGCAGGGGACGAGCTCATTCCCAGAAACGGCTCCAGAGAGGGAGGAATGAGGAAAGAAATGCAGAAAATGTGACACATCAGCAAAACCATCCCGGACGGTCCAGAGCTGAGGGGCCGCGGCACATTCTGGGGCTGGGCAGCCCCTCTAGTGGGACACCCCAAAACAAGGCCAGCAGGGTCCCTAGGAAGGGTGGATGCTCTCCCCTTGGTGCAGCTGCACGGGCAGCCCTGCTCGGCAAGGGGCTGCGGTGGGGCTGGAGGGGCACAGCCCCCCATGGATCCCCTGCCGGTGGTGGGGCATTGATGGGGGCCGGGCTGGCTGTAGGGCCTGCGGGTCCCCAAGATCCGAGCCCCGAGCTGCTCAGTGCTGTGTCCCCGAGCATTACACCGTGTCCCCAAGCTGCCCGCTCCGCATCTTCCGCTGTGTCACCCAGCCCTGTGCCCTCAGCCCCCGTGTCCCTCCACCAGCCCCGCATCCACCAGCCGCGCGTTCCCCAACGCCAGAGCACCTGAGCGGGGCCGGCACCGAGCCTGGAACCCGCCGGGCCGAGCCGAGGTGCCCCGGGTGCCCGGTGCGAGCCCCACGCGGTGCCCGGGGCTGGTACTCACCGGGACGGGAAGGCGGCGGCGGCGGAGCCGCTGCACTTTGGCTGGAGCGAGGGAAGAGAGAGCAAGGTCTGTTTAGCATTAACGCTGCAGCAACAGGAAATAGTTCGGAGGCGGCTGGCGGTCAGCGCTCCCGCCGGAGCCAATGGCAGCCCCGGCCGACGCTGAGCGGGGCGCGGGGCCGGGGCTCGTCCCGCTCCCCCGGGACGCCACGCTCGGGCCTGCGCTGGAACCGCCCCGGAGCGGGGCCACGGGCGGCTCCAGGGCCCGTCCCAGCCTTGTCCAGCGCCCATCCGGGCCTGGCTGTGCCGGAGCCAAGGCGAGCGCTCCGGGCCGGGGGGCTCAGCCCCAGAGTGGGTTCGAGGGAGCTGCCGGGGCCGGTGCCAGCCCCACGGAGGTGGCGGCCACGCAGGGTGGCCCCCTCAGCCCCACCGGCCGAGGGTGGGACACGCCACACCTCGGGGACACGAGGCTCCGCATGCCAGCGCTGTCCCCAGGCTGGCCCGGGACAGGCCCAGCGGGACTCAGGGCACTGGGCCTTGGGGCACGACAGGGCTGGGGGGCCCATGGGGCACTCAGGGCCGCTGATCCGTGAGCCTGCCCCCCTCCCAGAACACATCAGTACCCCAAAATCCCCCATCCCATCCCACCCATCCCTCCCTCCCTTCCCTGTGGGGGCACCGGGCTGTCGTATGAAGTTTTATTGCCGACATGCAGGAGTAGTTCCGATGTAGTACAAAAATAACGTCTTTATACAAATTTTTTTCCTTGTTTTTTTTCTTTTTCTTTTTTTTTTTCCTTACAACAGGCTCTGTCCCGCCGTGGCCCTGTGGCCTCCATGCCCCCTGCACCACCCCCTTCCAGTTTGCCTTAGCACAAGTGAATTGACCGGTGCTGCCACTGCAGGATCCTGGTGTGATATAGCCTCAGGGAGTCCCAGAATATTGCTTTTTGCTTTAACATTGGGGAAAAACAGTAAAAATAAACAGGGAATGAGGCAGGAGAGAACCAGAAGGAGAGAGCAGGGCCCTGCTGGGGTGCTCAGGGGATCCCTGCCCTGCTGCTGGTGGCACAGGGGGTGATGGGCCCACGGGACAGACCCACCATCTTCAAAATAAAATAAATAAGGCGAAAGAGTTGGGGCTACTGGCTCAGCTGGGGTGGCGCAGGGAGCTGGTCTGTGTTAGTGTTCACGAGGCCCTGCCTGGCCACAGGGCCCTGGCGAGGCGCAGGCAGGACGTAATGCCCAACACGGCCAGGGAGGTTCAGGTCCAGCCCCCTGTCCCCACAAAGCCACTGCTGGGGTGGCCCAGACCCCGTCCCCTTCCCCAGCCCGGGGCAAGAAAAGGCAACAACACGCTACAAACATCTGCAACTCGCTCCCTGCCCATGCCCAGAGAGCAGTGCAGCCCCAGAAAGCAGGGCAGCCCCCCAGCTCCAACCTCCCTGCTCACAGGGCTGGCCGAGGGTGATGCCAGGGCTGGGAGCAGCCAGGAGCAGGGAAGGAGGCAGCTGAAGAAGGTGCTGCCTGGAGCAGGAGCCCTGGGCAGGGCACTGGGAGCCCTGGGAGCTCTGTGTGAGAACAGTTCATCTGGCAAGACAGGCATCCAGTTCATAAATGAGGCTCAGAAACAATCGTTCCTGCTCTCAGCACAGGCCAAAGCTCTTCCAGGGGCACCAGGTGACAAACCAGGAGGATGTCCTTCCCCTGCCTTGGCATGAGGGCAGAGGCAGCCCCAGGTTTGGGCTGGGATGGCAAGAAAAGCTGAGAACAAATACAGTAGAGACTTCAGCCAGCCCCTCCTATCTCTAGGCAAATCATTCTGGGAAGCTTTTCACATTATAACTCATATATTACATCTGTACCACAACTGAGGGGGAAAATGCTAAATCAGAATTAATGCAACTGTAACTGCACCTGGGATATGCTACTGAAAAATAAGATTAAATCATAGATCCTTAGAAACTAAAGGAATCAGTGAGAGGTGGGAGAGGGGGCAGGGGCCCTGGCAGGCCAAGTCCTGCAAAACCCTTGAACTGGGGACAGGATCTGATCCCTGCCCGGACAACTCCTCAACTCCTGCCTGAGGTGGTGACCGGGCTCTCCGGTCACAGCAGTGGCCACACAGGACTGGCCAGCGTGGCCAGACCAGGTGGCACCTAAGGACAAAAAACAGATTTGATGCAGATGAAGGGAAGTGGGAGGTTTCAAGAAATTCTGCCTTTCGAGAAACCCTGATAAATCCAAGCTTATTCAAACCACACGGAGCGGGCGCCACGGGCCGGCCACGGCTCTGTGCCAGCAGCTTCACCCTTGGAAGTCTCCTCCTCCTTTCCCACAGGCTTTGCTCGATCCAGAGAACAGCACGGTTAAAAAGACAAGAGAGGTAGATTACAGTCATGATCAAAAGCAGATTAGTCATCTAGGCTTCGATTTTAAAAAAACAGATTCCAGAAGATGCCAAGAGGTTGCTGCTTCCAAAACTAGCTTTTCCAAAAGTCTTCTCCGTCCGGGGCGGGGGTGAGTGCGTGTCCCTGGACAGAGCTTGGGATTGCTACATTATTCCCCGTCGTGGGACACCGGTATTGCTGTAGGCTGGAGCAGGCGAGGTGAGGGCAGACTGCAGGGTGGTGCTCGTGCTCTTGGGGCATGGGAAGCTACTTCCGGAGGTACCTCTGGGCCAGGATGGCCGCGTCCAAAGGGTTCATGGGCTGCGCGTCGTGGCCCAGGCGCCGCACGGGCGGGATGTTCCCGAACTGCCGCTTCTGCAGGAAGCTCTTGGCCTCATGCAAGGTGTTCTTCTCCTCAGCCAAGAGCAGCTGCTGCCTCATGTAGTTCTCGAACTCGTACTGGGAGCACTCCTCCGTCACCTTCACCTGCAGAGAGCGAGCTGTCAGAGCCACACCTGGCAGCCCCACGGCTCTTCTGATGGGCCTGAGCTGCCATGGTAGCTAACACAGAAAAGGGACCTGCTGCTGGGGACACAGGCAGGACTCCTCGTGAGCTAGCAGTGCCACCAGGACACAATCTCGGTCCTTACATGGCTCATCCCAGCCCTGGCAGCACTGAGGCTGCAGCTGCCTGACCCCTGTCCCTGCGGCACTGTCACAGATCCTGCATGGCTGTCCCTGGGCAGCCAGGCCGTGGCCAACACTTCGAGCATGAAACAAACCGGCAGGAAAACAGGATGTTTGCTCCCATGGCACAGCTCACTGGGAGCCAGAGCCAACAGTGCTGCCTCCTCCCAGCATTCCCAGCTGTGGGAGAGGGAGTGAACACTGCTGGGAGCGGGGTGAGCTGCTCTCATCAGCTCCGGGGCCGAGCTCACTTCCTGGCAGCTCAGCCAGCTGGATGTGCCTCCTGCTCCCAGCAGCATCGGCCTTTCCTTCCGCTGCACAACATGAGGGACTCGGCTGTGTCCTCCCCACCCTCCCCTTCCCAGCTGGGGGACACAGTGGGTGCCATCACAGACAGACTGGCACAGAAAAGCAGTTCTGTGGAAAGCAGGGAAACCTACCTCCTGGGGGTTTTCAGGATTGGCCACTTGGTCGTCTATGTCCGGCACCACTTGCAAAGGGCCACTCAGTGAGGACATGGACTGCCTGGAGGAGAGCACAGCATTGGGATCCAGAGCATGGCACTGCCTCAGCCACCCTCACCCAGCCCCAGGGTGATCCCACTGGGAAGGCCACGGCTGCCATAAGCATTTGCACAGCCTCCCCAGCTGTATCCATCAGCACGCAGTGGTGGACACGTGGGATTTAAAGGCTTACTGCAGTTCCCAGACTCTCCTCTGGTGAGCTGAGCCAGCCACAGCTGGAACAACACAGCCTGTGGCCAGAGACAGCGTGTCCTGCCTCCCCTTGCACATACCAGGACGCTATGATGGAGCTGAGGGAATCCAGCACTTCAGAAGCCGTCAGCCGCTGCTGCGGGTCCAGGACCAGCAGTTTCCGGATCAAGCACACAGTGTTCTCTGAGACCCGGCCATCCCTGGGACAGACAACACGGGGTGAGCCTGGGCTGGGCACAGTGGGGCAGGATGGACGGGCTGGGAGCACAGGTCAGGGTTGCAGACAACTTTTATGAAAAATCTTTTCCTTAGGATTTTTCCTCCTGAGAAGCTGGGAGGCCTCAGGAACAAAATGTAAACATTGA
>JAXCLO010000086.1:3566376-3596212 GCA_035583995.1 Arremon aurantiirostris | reverse complement strand
AAATAATAAATCAAGCCTTCTGAAACATGGAGTCAGATCCTTCGTCTCTTCCCTCATCCAAGAACCCCTGTGAACACTGTCAGGAGCTAGAGGAGCCAGGAGCTACAGGAGCCACCACTGCTCTGAGCCTGCGTCACCTTCCCACAAGCCATCCCATCCCTGCTCCTGTTTCCTGCACGCTGCCTGTTGTCAGTACTGCTGTGACCCTTGGGGTGCTGAGGGGAGCCCCTGCAGCTGCAGCTGGCCCAGTAAAGCCCAGCCAGCCCCCCGTGGGCAGGCAGGAAGGGCAGGCTGTACTCACTCGGGGATGGTGTACTCGGCAGCCTTGATTTTGCGGAAGAGCTCCTGAGGTATGCTGTCGTAGAAGGGGAACTGGCCGTAGAGCATGGTGAACAGCACCACCCCCAGCGCCCACATGTCACTGGGCTTCCCACGGTACGGCCGGCCTGCAGGGAGAGGGCACACACAGCCTGAGAATCCTGGGAAGCACAGCCTTGGCAACCCCCTCACCTCCCACAGCACAGGTGCTGAGTAACCCTCACATGGGACCTTTTTCTAAGCATTTAGCAAAACACTTAAAGCTTCCCATAACATGACACCAAAACTCTTTCCAAGGCACATCCTCTGCAAATGAACAACACACTTGTGTCCATCTCCACACAAGTGTCCTCCTGTTCCCCATGGAGCAGGAATATCCCTGCTGTGAACCAAGGGCAGCAGGTAGCTGGAACTGCTGTGCTGGAGTTCCCAGGTCAGTGTCCCTCACACAGAACCACGCAGCTTGCAAGGTGGAGGGAATTCAAGGACCAGGGAGCACAGGGAAGGAGGATGCAGGAAAGAAGACCAGAAGGATAAAGCTGAGCCCAGAGAAGGGACTCTGTGGGATGAATCTAGCAACAGTCACTGAAGCCAGATGTAAAGGCACAGAGTGTGCAGGAAGGTGCTTTCCTGCACAAAGACATTTAGACAAACCCTAACCCAATGCTGCTGCAGCCCCAGGATTCACCGGATGGAAATGCTGCTTCTAAATCCCTTTGGTCACAATAATCAGCACACAGCAGCATGGACAGGGTCACAAAATCAAACCCCAGTGCTACAGCAGAGCACAGGACTTGGGGAGAGACTTCCTCTGACTCACACAGTGAGTCACTGCTGCAGCATTTGGTATTTGTACTAATTATTCTTTGCTTTATATGCTCAGAAAAAGGCACCTCTCCCTCCTCCTCCAACTTTTCCTGCTGTGACATTTCAGCAGCCGTCCCTCAGCAGAGACAGCTTCTCCTGGAGACCCACAACAATGATTAATTCCTCAGGCGCTCCAGCTTCCCCCTGCCCAGGAGCAATACAGAGGGAGGGATGTGCCAAGCCTGAAGGTGGAATGTCCTCAAGTAACTTCTCCCTTGATACTTGGAGGAGAGCTGCAGACTGAGCAGCTTTGGGAGAGTTTTGGAGAGCACACACCAGAGCTGGGGTGCAGCACAATGGCAGTGAGAGCCAGGCTGGGCAGAGCAGGTGAGTCCTGAGCTAAGGCTGCACCTTGCAGGGTCTCAAGCAGCCTCAGCTGTCAAAGAGATTAGCCAAGAGAGCCTGTTCAGTGCCCTGTGGCCAGTTACACCACAAGAGTGCTCTGAGAAGGTAGCTGGAGGCCTGAACAGATCAGCACCCTGGAGCAGAAAGGAGCAGCTCCTCGTAGCCTCCTTCAGCTACTTGAGCCACAACTGCTCCAAGCTCCTGCAGAGCAGTTGGCTTCTATCATCCATCTGGTCACAAGGGCCTCAGGATATCCTGCAGAACAGGAAAGGCTTGCAAGAGCCCCAGGATCCACCTCCTTGCCTGCCTTTGCTCCCTTCCTTGCCGGGAGGGAAGCGCCTCAAACCTGCCTGGCAGATCAGGATGGAAGAGCACAGCTACATTTTACTGCTGCTGCCTGCAAACCTGACAAAAAACCTCCTGAGGGGAGTCCCCTGGGGCTGGATCCTCCAGGACTGGCTCCCTCTGAGGCCATTTCTGCAGTACAGTTGCTTGGGATACCAGCAACAAGTAACTCATGTGTTAATGCCTCATATCTGGATCTACAAGAGGGAGAGGCTTTGTGTGCACAGTCCCACCTGTATGTGCAGCCTTCAACACTGATCTGGCTCACCTGCATGAGAGGAAAAAACCCCAAAATGATGCCTGGGTCCCTACAATGACAACCAGAACCACCTCTGCCTGCTCAAAGGCTGGCACAGGAGCACAGAATCACCAGGTTGGAAGAGACCTTCGAGTCCAACCCAGCCCCAACACCTCAACTAAACCATGGCCACATCCAGGTTTGTTTTAAACACACCCAGGGATGGTGACTCCACCACCTCCCCAGGGAGACCATTCCAGAACTTTATCACCTTTCTGTAAAAACTTTTCCTAATATCCAACCTGGTCATAAAAGGAGACCAGGTTGTTCAAACACAACCTACCCCTCCTAATCCCCTGCTGGCTGGGGCTGACACCCTGGCCATCCTGTAAGTGCTGTGTGATGAAATCAATACAAACTGTTCCATTATCTTATCAGGTACTGAGGTCAGGCTAACTGACCTATAATCACCAGGATCCTCCTTCCCACCCTTTCTGTGAATGGGTGTCACACTGGCCAGCTTCCAGTCATCTGGAACTCCCTCAGTGAGCCAGGACTGCTGGTAAATGATGGAGAGAGGCTTTGCAGGCTCCTCTGCCAGCTCTCTCATCACCCTGGGGTGGATCTCATCTGGTCCCAAAGATTTATGAACAGAGCAGAGATGAGAGTTCATGGAGAGAAACTGGACAGAAAGCACAGCTGTTCCTGATGGTCCCATGCACTGGGAACAGTTAAAGGCAGGAGGACACCAGGGAAAGCTGCTCTGTGCTGGAGCCAGACTCTGCTCACAGCCTCTGCTGGAGACAAGGCACAGGCCACGCTGCTGGAGGGGGGGATTGAGCCCAGACTGCTTTGGCCTCCTGTCATCATTCCTTTAATTTTAAGTAACTCCTCTCAGTTGGTCCAGAAGCTGCCCAGAGGGTCACTGGAAGTGAGCAGCAGCTGGAGGAACTGGTGCTCTTAGTGCACAGCTGGAATGCACTGACATCCTGGTGGGATCTGCACTGGCTGCCCCTTGGGCCCAGGGTTTTACCTGCAGCTTAAGGAAAGCCTCAGGAACTGAATTCTGACACTGGAAATAGTGCAGTCACTCATTTGGGAACAGCCAGATTTGAAGTTCAGACAAGTTTAAGAAAAAAGTCAGGCTCAGTCCTCCCCTCCAACTTTCCCAGCTGGAAAACCAAACCAAGTCTCCAAACTGGACCTTAATTAAGAGGTTCCCATGAAGGTGCATATGGGAACACAACAGGTGGGTTTATTTACTGTCAGGAGGCACAAATGAGTGAAATGAATGCTGAGGGGAATTCCTACCACTGAGCACATCTGGGCTGATGTAGGCAGGGCTGCCACGCTGGTCCTTCAGCAGGTCATCCTCGCTCACCAGGTGCTTCCCCAGGCAGAAGTTGGTGATGGTGATCCGGTGAGTCCTGGGGAGAAGCACAAGGAAGGGGGTCAGGGAACACAGGACATGCAGCACAGACAGCAAGGTGACTCCAGAACAGGGATTGTGCCTGTGGGGCTTTCTAGGGGGCTTTACAGAGGTGTAAAATGAGCTCTATCCCAAAGGGGAGGGATTCCAGGGATTCCATGCCTGCCAGCAAGGCTTGCAAGGCACTCACAGGGACAGTGAAAGGCTCTGTGACAATGTCTGGGTGGCCTGTGTCAGCGTGGCTGCAAGGCTCATCTTGCAGCCTCGGCTGATCTCCTAGGAACATCCCAGCCTGCAGCACCAGAGCTGCAGGATCTGCCCCAGGTGCTGCCTGAGCACTGGAGAGCACGAGTGTGAACAAAGCTGAGGTTTATTTCAGCTGCTGATTGTGCCCTGCACTTCCCAGTGCCACCTTCTCCACACAGCATCTTCTGGGAGCTAAGGCAAAACACCCTGTGGGAGCTGCCCCGTGCTGGCCCCTGAGCACTGGGTGTTTACAGTCACCAGAGGAGCTGCAGGAGTTGTGATCAGCCTCAGCACAACCACGCCTGTGTCACTCCAGAGTCCCACACAGGAGCCACAGACGGTGGCAGCTCCATCTGATCCACAGCACTGCTCTCCATACACAGCTGTGCATAACACAAAGCCAGATCAACACCCAAAAACCTCACACAGAAAAGGGAGAGCTGCAGGTACACAGAATTTCTTTATTGGTTCACCCCTACTTCTCTATGGTACTGCCAGCTCCCATTAACAAATTTTTCCAGTGCAAGTGAGCTAATTACAAAACTATTGTTCCATTAATCTTCCCTGTCATTCAGATAATTTGGATTTTAGCTTACAATGTAAAGGTGTGAAGACAAAAACACTGTCTGGAAGATTTCTTGAAAAGTATTTCACAACTAGAACCTGAGAGAATGGATTAAGTCAGTCACAATAACATAGAAATATTTCCAGCCAGTCTCACAGACAAATGAAGTAGAACCAAGTGTGGGTTGGCCATGGAGAGCTGGTTATTAAAACAGACAGACTTGTGTTTAAGAAGTGTTAGCTTCAACTGTCAGGAGACTTCCCTGGCTGAATAACAAGCTGCAGGATTTGTTAAGGATTTAAAAGACTAAGTGTTCTACAGGACACTAAAATGTTCAGGGTTGCTTGATTCTATTTAGTCCCTGAAATTTGATCTAATCTGTAATCACTCAACTCCTCCTGCACTGGTTTATGAAGAAACCTGAGAGGCTTTAATGTTTGTGAGGAAGGAAATCTGAGGGAAGTCCCCCAGGTGGGAGATGCCTGCAGGACCTTGCAGTGCCACGTTGCTACCTTCCCTCCCTGCCCTGAGAAGGGCCCTGGCTCTTTGTGAGCAGGGCTGGAGCAGAACAAAGGGTTCAGCTCAGCCCCACGGGCTGCTCCTCTCCATGGAGATGGCTCTGACGCCTCTCCCACCCTTCCCTGTGACTCACTGCTGCACAGGCTGCAGCTCTCCCTCACCAACGTTGAGGAAAAAAGCAAAAGCAGAGATGTAACACAAAGAGTGAATCTGGCAAGTGTGTTCAAAGCTTCAAACACCTCCCCCTGCTAGTGGGGCCCTGGGTGTAGCTCCACTGGTGGGGTGCTCCCCTGCACTCAGTGCCCAGAAAAGAAGGGAAATTCTGCATGGATCCTTTAAAGCACCAACCTTTGTCTGCCTCTTCCAGCAAGGAGGAGAATCAAAGCAGCAAGCACAAGAGATTTATCTTAAAGCAGCTCTACAGAAACAACTTGAAACAACTTAGAGGTGGCCCTGAGAAGCAGCAGCAGCTTTGTGTGTGTGTGTGGGGAACCAAGAAGTTCAAGTTCTGTAGATAAAACCTGTTTCCTTTCAGTGTTAGGGAGGAGAAAGCAGCAAGCTGTGAGCTCAGCAAACCTGCAAGCTTTGTAGGCTCAAAGCCTGCAGAACTCCAGCCCTCCTGCTTTTTATTCATTCCTCAGAAACCCAGACAGTGTGAAAAGGATGAATTCCACTCATTCTTCAAGTAAGTGCAAAATATTTAGTCAGTAATGTAATCCTGGAGGAGAGAGCAGAGGATCTGGGCTGAACTAGGCTGCCAGTAAAGAACACAGACCCCAAGGCACTGAGCAGCTCCACAGAGCCACCGAGCAGGGCCAGACCACCCCCCCTGCCCTGAGGTCCTGCTGAGCCCCTGCCCCTCTCTGGGCTGCTCCCTCTGGGTCTGCACCAGCATCCAGCACCTGCCAGGCTCCAGAGGCTCCTGTCAAACCAGCAAAGGAACAAGGGAGCCATTTCATACACAAATACACACTGGACAGAAGTGCTTTTGTTTAGACAAGTCAATATTTCACTGCTAGCAAAAACACAGCAGGGCAGCAGTCAGATCTAACACTGCTGTGATTGTAGAACAGCCAGCAGGGCTGGGAATGCCTTCAGCATGATGGAGGGTGAATGATGGGAACAGAACCAACCACTATGTTTTTTTTGTTCTTTTTAATATATATAAAATCAATACTTCTCTTGCATGTTACTAAATTACTATAAAATTGAGTTTTCAGCAGTTAGAATCCAAAAAGAAGTCTTGACAAGGGGCCACGAAGCTGGGTGGGAAAAATGAACTGCCTAGGTGGGGCTAAATTCAGTTTTGGAGATTAATTTATATAACTTTGAGCTGGATTTGTGGTTTTGCACAGCCTGCTTCCCTTTTCCTCACCCTCCTGCACCAGAGCACTCAACAAGTGCTGCCTTGGGCAGTGTTTGCATTAGAAATCTGCTTCAAGGAAGAAACAAGACCACTGCCAGGCCAGCAGCTCTCCAGCACACTTACCTTTTGTTTAGCACCATGTTTCCTAGTTTCAAGTCTCTGTGCACAATATTTTTCTGTAAAAAATACAGGAGTATTACATGAGCAAAAGCCTATTTGTTGTAGAAGTATAAATGTCATACTTGCACAAGATCACTAAAAAGAAATCATGGCATCTGCACACTCTGAAATAATCCAGGTCAAGGTTTCAGGTCAGGTTTCACCCTGAGTACTTTGTGCCCTTCACTTTTGATTGTGATCAGGACAGAACAAGCAAATTTGCTACTCTGAACACAAAGACAGACTGGGTGTATCCAAGAGACCTGGAACTGAAGTGTCCAGGCTTGGTTAGAGCAATCTGATGAGCATTCCTTTACAGACTCAGACTGCACTGCCCTGTGTCACAGGGGAACGAGTCAAACATCAGAATCCATTTTTATTACAATAGTTTCCAGTTCATTGATCTCAAAATTTGTAGCTTGACGTTCTGATCTCCAATCAATTTTTACACTGTGATTTATTTTGCTTCACAAGGAAACAGCTTCTGTTTCCTGTGTTTGATCAGGCTCTGCTCTCCTCTTTGAGCTCACCACACTGTGGTTCACCTGAGCTGCCCTCAGCCCAGCTGGCCCCTCTCCACAGCCCACAAACACCACATTATCATCCAGAAATGTGAGGAGCAGGGAGGGAAGGGAATGCAAACATGAAGAGCAGGGTTAGAAGGGAATGCACTTCATGGCTTGGGGCATGAGGTCTTATGCAGAACACTGTTAACATCCCTGCCTTGTAACCTGGCCACTGCCTGCCCCAGGAAGTTTTGAAGCATCTGCTGTTCTAACATGGGAAAATTCTGCCTCCCAGCACTGGAAGGGAGCTCTCTTTCCAAGCCCTCACCTTGTGTAATGCTTCTACCACTCGTACCACGTCATAAAATATCACCACGGTCTCCCGCTCGCTGAGTCTCTTCTCTTTAATGACATAATGCTGCAGATTGATCAGATCTGCTGTTTTGTCACTGAAATCATGAGCACAGAGACAGTCCAACACCAGGCAAATGCGCTTCTTCATCTTCCTCACCATCCTGTTGGCTTCCAGATCTTCTATGATTTCACAAGCTCGGTCCTGGGGAGACAAACACAGCAGCAACCCCTCTGAGAAACTCCAGGGCACATGCACAGAGCCTGGCAGAGTAAATAACTCAATAACTGGGGGGTGTTAAAAAATAAGCTAATGCAATCACAGTGCTTGGTCTTTGTCCTGAAGCAGGATTTCAAAAATCTACAGGAGCTCTACTTAATGAATCACAGAATCCCAGGCTGGTTTGGGTTGGAGGGAAGCTTAAGTTTCATCTCATTCCATGCCCATGGACAGGGACACCTTTCACTATTCCAGATTGCTCCAAGCTCTGTCCAACACTTCCAGGGATGGGGCATCCACAGCCAGGGCCTCCCCACCCTCACTGGCAAAATCTTTTCCTAGGAGGAGGAGTGCAGAAGGCAGAGAAGCCTCTGCCCTGTGTGCACATCATGCTCTTTATGCACACAGACACCTTGAGCTGAACCCAGGACAGCTCTGCAGTGGAGCAGCCTCTGGAATAGAGGGATCCAACACACCTTTCATAAGAACAGAAATCTCAAGGCACAGTTAGCAGTTCTTCCATGACAGCAAACAAGACACAGCAGAGCTGGACATTTGGCTTATTTAAGATTTAGTACAGATGGTCTCAAGTGAAAAGTGTGTTGGCAAAATGTAACCAGCAAGTCAGGCAGTACCAACACCCAAAGCGGTAATTGCTATCAGCCCCTCACATCAGTGAACAGCCCTAAAGGCACCAACACAATCCACTCACACAAAAACTGATCAGCACAGTGACTGGTTTAACTTGCTGAAACAGTTTCTTGGCTATTTGTCCCCTCTTACAAGTTATAAACAGTACAGAGACCAAAACCCCAAATTTAATTCTAAAAGGTGCTAATTAATTTGCCAATGAAATAGGCAAACTGTTGCTCTGTCTGTAAATGATCTCACATTTCCCAAAATCCTACTGTGCTCTCCAGAGCTCCTGTTTGAAGCAGCTCTGAGGTGGTTAACCTCAGAGTGCTGCAATACAAGAGCAGGGTCAGCATGAACTGTACATTAAACAAAAGCAGCTCAATCCATCAGCAATCCCTGGCACTGCCCCAGCCTGGATGGTGACCAAGTGTACCTGGAAGAGCCCGTGATGATGGACCACTCCTTCCTGGTTGTGGAGCAGGGAAAGAAGAGAATACTCCGTGTGCAGCAGCATCTTGCCCTGTCGCTCCTCCTGGGTTTCTATTCCTTTATCACCTCTTTCTTCTAAGGTGAGAATCTTCAGGAAAAGGGAAAATTTCTTTACAGTTCCCAGAGGCACACAAATGCCCCCAGCCCTCTCTCATTTTTGGCATTGCCATGTGTTTACAGCTGGTGCTCTGAAGTGCTCTGATGGTTGTGTCCTTGCCACAGGCCTGGCTGAACTCAGCACCATCTGTGCAGAGTGCACAGCAGCAGCTTCATTAACATGCAAAGGTGGCTGTTTGCAAATATCCCAGGTGGTTTTTCCCTCCTGGAGCTGCCCCATTCAGGTACAGATCCAAGGGCTCTGGGAGAGCAGCACAGCAGCAGAGGTCTCATCTCAGGGCTGATCTGGACATGGATCTGGCCCTGCCAAGGGGGAGCTGCAGCAGCCATGTCCCACTGCACTGTTCAGCCCACACCACTCACTCACTGCCCAAGGGCTTCTGCACAGGAGCTGGAGAGCCCTGAAGGCCTGGGAGCCTGCAGTTTGCTTACCTTCAGCTGATAGAAGTCATCTGTCCCGTCCTTTCTTGCCAAACACTGAACAATACTTGGCACAGGGGAGTTACCTAAACGTGGACCTACAGCACAAAGCAGAAACAGACTTGTTTTCCCTCCAGCAGCAGTGACTAACCCGGGTTACATCAGCTGTCACTAGTTATGTTTGCTTGCACCAAGTTCCCTTTTTTGCAGGAGGCTTGAGTGCATTTTCACAAATCTAAAACCGAAAAAAAAAAAAGGTCTTGAACTCTGAAACCTTTTGGGATAGTGTTTCATTTGTTCTCTGGAGGAACATTTATCAAAGTCCACACATGGCCCAGCTGTTTGCAGAAATCCTAATTTCTGCATGCCTGAACCACACAGCTCTTACATTCACAGCAACACCCATGGCAACTGTTACTGCCACACCTGGGAACACAGCTGCCACCTCTGCAGGGATGGCTCAGGGGGGTCCAAATTAGCCCAGATTTCAAGTAAACACACAGTCTCCACTCCTCACTTTAAATCAGTCAGCTCCAACTGATTTTCCATTGTGAAGTCTATGATGACAGTTCTGAACTAACAACTATTCTAGCAACTGTCCAGAGCTGGCAGAGTGGCCTTGCCTTGGTACATACCACTTTGAGTACCACTAGTGAATTGTTAAGTTGTCCCCATGCTGATGCGACACCACATTCCAGGTCAGCAGGGTCAAACACAATCAAAAAACCCCCCAATGAATTCGGTATTTTACGAAGTTGAAGAACAGAGTTTAAGAAAACAAACCCAAAAATAAAAACCCCAAAGGGGTAAAATCAAGATCTATTTCTCTCCCAAGCCTTGCTATCCCACATCTCCCCAGCTTGGCCAGCTGCAGGAGCTCCCAGGCTGCTGCTCTACACATCCTGCACTCCCAGGTAAGACACCGAGTTTCACACCTGCTTCCCCTCACTCCAGAGTGCCTTTTGTTTTCAGTTTTGCCCCCAGAGCCCCGTCCCTGCTTACCCAGGATGAAAGGACCTGCTCTCTTGGCGTTATTCCCGGAGATCCCCGCACACAGAGCCTTTGCCTTAGCGGATGTTTCCCCAGCTCCTCTGTCCGATGCTCGCCGCTTCATCCTTGGCTCTTGAAAGGCAACACAGATCACATCTCTGTGTTATTTTCTCTTGTTATCTCTGATTTCTGCTGGAAGGCTCTCACCTACAGATGCACTGGTGGCTCTGCCTACTTGTGTGTCTACACACAGCCCTGGCTCCCTGCTGACAGACCAGGGGTGGGCTGCAGGCTCAGAGCAGCTCTCAAGGCATAAATCAGCCTCGTTATTCAGGGCAACATTTCCTACAACAGTTGTTTGAGAGACATAGTGGGAACAAGTCAAGATAATTAAAGCTTGTTTTACAGCAAAAACAAGTTTGCAAATTAACATATTCTAAAAGCTCTGAAAGAAAATGCCCAAGTTAGCCCTGTGTATGGGTGTCTGCTGCTGCTGCAGCCTTTTGGGGGTTTCTCCACAGAGGATCCACATGAGGCATCACAGCCACCCACTGAGTCCCTCAGAGGCTCGAGTCTGTTCCTCAAACAGCCAAGAATGCACAAAGCTGACCACAAAAATCAGTGGCTTTCACCTTTCCCAGCAAGGGCATAGAAAACAAGCACAATAGTTATTGTGACATTCAGTTCAGTTCACAATGTTTTTTCAAAAATGTATTTTTAGCCTTGAAAAAAGTCCTCTCTCTCTGTAGCTCATTAGACTCTGACCTTATTACATCTCCATCTACCTACATCCAGTGCAGCTGGAATTTGGACTCCAGCACATAAAACCCTGTCACCTCAGCCTCCATGTGCAGGAATCAATGCTGTGTTTAGAACTGACACATTATTAAATGCTCCAATGGACATTCCAGTGGAAGGCAACACTGGTGACAACATGTGTGTTTTCCTGCATAACCACTATTGGCAAAACTCCATTTTATTAAATGTGAATCTCATGGTTTGCATCTGGAAATTTATTCAAGGTCCACACATCACCACCATTCAGCACCAACAGCTAAAAACTCAACTACCTTTTCCTTATTCAGGGAGTGCAGAAAGTCTGATTTCCAATGTCCATTTTCTGCTGCTCAGAAATCTAAAGAGAATTTGCACAGCCAAGACCTAAAGGGCCAAATAAATTCAAGGTTTATGGCTAAAACTAAAGAAAAGTCTTGTTTCAGTTTAGCTGGAAAAGCATCTCTCAGGTGAGCTGCTGGGTGTGGTGTGAGCTCCCCACATCCATCAGCTCCAGCCAACGGAAGCTCTGCCCCCAGTACAGCTCCTCTTCATCTCCAGATTACTGAAAATGGCTTCAAAGACTTTTGCAAACATCTACACATTCAATGTCTGTGCTCTCACTTTTTAAAGATACTGTGAGGGGTAGATGAGAAGAGGAACTAAGCACAGCTCCATTTCCTTACTCAAACCCAATCCCAAGAGTTTTTCCCTAAGAGGTTACTACAACAGGCAGGGGGAAATATTCTCTGGGTTGTACATATTTGTTTTAGAAGATGCCAGGTGTTTCACCACGTTAGAGATTGATAGATCACCTCCCTGTGAGTGAAGTTCACCCTCTGGCAGTCCCGCCCTCTCTGTGCACACAGGCTGATCTCACTGCATTGATTCATCCAGCAGCACCTGCCCAGGGCCAGCAACAGCCAGGAGATAAAGGGAGGAGCCTTGCAGCAGACTTTGCATCCCTGACTGCAGCACCTTCACACCTCCACAGAGCAGTGTCACCATCCCAGTGAGCTGAACAGGACACAGTTCTGACCCCCACGTGCTCCTTGCTCTGTTCATTCTGCATCCCTGCCCCAACATCCTGATGAACTCCTCCTCTCCTTGCACATCACTGTCTCAGCTGGAAATGTGAGTAACACTTCCACTGGAGAAAGCCCCTGCACAGGAGCTCTGAGATAATCCCTTGTGCAATTTGGCTAGCTGGTGTAAATGGTGCTACTGTAAGAAAACAACCTGAGGACTCACGTAGTTCAGCATCAACTGTATCGTTACTCTTCTTCCAAACTAGGTTTTCCAACGCCTCAGGAGGCAGGAGCTGTCACCTTGGAGAAGGCTGGATGGGCAGAAGGTCGAGGACTCTGTAATGTGAAATGAGACACACGTGATGCTGTGGTTCTGGATTATTCTGGTTACGATAACACAGGATGCACTGAACCTTTATTTGGGCTGTTTGTTTGGGCTTGGAAAAAAAGGTTGAAGCTCTTGGTGAGAGAATAAAAGGCTCTGGAAGTTCAGTCCCTGCACTGCTGGACACACTCCCATGTCACCCATCTCCAAAGTGGGGCAGGGCAGGCCTCTGGAGCAGGGACAAACACAGGCTCCACTTGAACCCCTGCCATGCAGCACCTGCCTGGGCTAACAGCATCTCAAACACACCTGACTGAGCACCAAGAGACCCCCTGCCACCACCAGCAGCTTTTTATCACACTAGGAGTTAACAGAGTTCAAGTCAGATCAGTATCTGATATCACGGTCCCTGGGATGGAGTGTTTTAAACATGGCTTTGTCCTGGTTCTTGCAGCAAGGTAAGAGACTCTTTCTCTCAAGACTGATCCTGCTGATGTTAAAATGATTTTTTCTTTTCAATCTTAAAAACTGGAATGTCCCACCTGTTTGTGGACAGATGCATCCCTTCCCCCCAGATCCAAGCTGAATCAAACCACCCTCCTCCCTAGTCCTGCCATTGGAACAAAAATGCTCCCTCACACAGACAAAGTTACAAGTCCAGCACAGAAATTTATACTGAATTTTGATGTGACACACAGGATATATCAAACAGCTCACTGGAGAAGCCAGTTCAAAGCCTTTCAGTGTGCTAGCTAAGGCTTTAATAGAATTATGAATCAATTAATTTGGGGACCTAAATGTAATGCCTTTTAATTATGTAGCTTAAGGGAATGGTTTAATTCCTGAATTACTGCATGTCCCAGTGCCTGGTGTAACAACAATGGAAAACAAGAGATGAGGAAAGCCCTTTCCATCCCAGAATGAGGAACAAGCAGCTCCTGCAGTCCAGCAGCCACAGCTCAGAGCTGGAATGGAAAAGGCACCTTTGGGGCATGAACAGGATTACTCAGCAGCACAGAGCAGCTGGTCCTGCCCCCACTGCACTTTTGGGGGGCTTGTCTTGCCCCAAGGGCACAGCATGAGCTCAGTGGGGGTTACACTTCTTGTGTGAGGACTGGGAACCCAAAGTGCTTGACTCTGCTGCTGTGATGAGCTGATTGTGGTGAATAAGGCAGTGGATGGGCTGGGAACCACAGCAGGTGAGAGAGCCCAAGAGCTCCTGCTGGAAGTTCAGGACTGCTGAGAAGTTCCTTCAAGGAGCTCACACCATTCCAGGGACACACAGACGGAGACATTCCATCACCCACTGCAGCAGCAGTCCTGCCCAGCATTCCCTCCTGAAGCCAAAAGCTGGAGCATTTGGGATGAAGCTGCAGAGCTGCTCCACAGCTTTTTGCCCCTCTCTGGGGGAGGGACAAACATGAAGGTGCAGCCTTCATGTTTGCAAAAAATAAAGCTAAAAACCAGAATCACATGAGCAGCATCAGGCTGCATCTTTTCCCACCCAAATACCACAGTGGGCAGTATTTACCAGTGATGGTTAATCCAAGGTCACATTTAAGCCTGGCTCATGGGAACCTGTGTACAACATGACCTAAAAAGCTCCATGAACAAAACATTAAATGGGAAAAAGCTGGAGCACGGCCCAGCTTCCCACATGGAACACCAGCAGGTCGGTGTCACTGCAAGGAGCAGCGATCCCAGTGTTGCCTCACTCCTTCCCGGGCAAACCCGGCCAGGACAGCTCAGAGCCGAGTCACCAGCACGCCCAGGGCCAGAGCTCGGCTCTCATTGGAAAAGCTTCCTGAGAACAGGCGGAGCTTGGATCGGGCAGGCCTGCGGAGGAGTCACTGGCTGGGGGATTAAAGGGAATGTTTGCGGGGCAGATCCCAAGGAAAGCAGGCTGTTGCATTAAGTGTATGAAATTTGGTTAGAAACACACCCCTCGTGTCCCAGCTGGTCCTCAGAGACCAGGAGCACATCCAGAGACCTCGAAGACATCATCCCACCCTGGGAGCAGGGAGAGGAGAGTCACCCACCAAGTGTATCCAAGGGTTTTTTAGCTTTTCTTCCTCCTCAAAAGGTGAAATTTCTGCCCACCCTTATCCTCTTCCTCCCACACTACACACAGCATGGTCTAGGGGAAAATTGAGAAAGAGTTATGTGTGGTGGCATGTACTTCATTAAGCTGATGTGCATTTTAATATTTAAATGACTCTTAGTCAGGCAAAAGTTACTTTCTGGACATAGTGTCCTTCAAAGTTTCAGTCACAGGACTTTTGTTTTGTTCTTCAGTGCCAAACCAGGCCCATCCTGTCTGTCCCTCCTCCTGCAGCCAGCTCAGCCTTCCCGACATCAGGCAGGAACAATTTCATCCCTAAAGATAACGTGGAATGCACAGGGGAAGCCTCAGCCCTTCCCTGGCTCCTTGCTCATCATCTCAGATGGGAGGAGGAGTGGGGGCATCAGGGTGGGCTCCACTCCTCTCCCTCAGCACAGCACAGGGCTGATTCCCTATGCAGGAATGTTAACTGGTAGGTACTCCAGGCTCTGGGAGCTGAACAGTTCTCCAGGAGAAGCAATAATAATATATATATGTTTATATATGTATATATAAAAAGCCCACTGGATGAGTCAGTGCAGCCTGTGTTCCGCTGCCCTTCCGGGAAGGGAAGCCTGCTCCCGAAACAGAGCCCTGACTCACAGGGTTCTTGGAACCCAGAGGAGACTCATTCAACTTCTTCCCTCAGCGAGAAGTTCGCTCAAAACCAGGCACAGAGTTTCTCTGCCCACAGGAGCAGGAGGAATCCTGGGGCTCTGGTGCAGCACCAGAGGCTGGGACAGTGACACAATCCCCTGTGTCCCAGGGATTGTCCTGGGACAAGGACAATCTGGGGGACAGGAACACCTCTGAGCTGCCCCACTGGAGATCCTCCTGCTCAGCCCAGCCTGCAGATCAGCTGAACCCCAGGAACATGAACAAGGCACAGCCAGCACCTGGGAGTCCCCACAGGAGCCCAGCATACCTTACCTCCCCCCACACGCAGCTGTGGTCAGTCTCCAGCTCCTCAGGGACAAAAAAGGCTTCCACAGGCCAAGTCACACAGCAGGGAAAGCAAATTCCATCCTGGCTGCCCCCCCTGGCAGCCAGGGAAACTCTGAAGCACAGGGCTCCAGTGCGTAACCACGGCGCAAGCAACAAGCCAGGCTTTCTTCAAGCCCTTCTGATGCATCAACACATGAGATAGCCAAGGACTCATCTCTGGGAGTTCCCTCTTTGGTTACATAAACACCAACCTCAGCTTAACCCTTTCGGGCTGCAGCACAGGCCAATCCAGCAGGAAAACTCCCCACTGCAGCCCAGCACGCTGACAGCAGGACCTGGCAATGCAGCTGCAGCACCTGAGGCTGCACTGCTGCCCCAGCACAAACCCCTGACCCGCTCTGTGCCTGCAGCCAGGCTGTGCTCACCTCCCAAACCCCACCAGGGGTCAGGGGTGGGGTGTATGACAAGGTTTTATTTCTCACTGATTGCTTCTGATGCTATCAATATGCCACAAGCCCCTGCAGCAGGACAGGAGCTCTGTGTGCACAGAGTGTGACCCACACACGTGCTGACACTTCCCAGCGAGGTGTGGCTGCAGTTTCTTTCAGCAGTGACTCACCTGGCCCTACCTGGTGAGACAAACGTGTTGAAGTTACCTGCACACACTGCCAGGCCCATGCTGCTGGGGTTTGCAGTGTGACAACACACTGACAGGAACTGCACGCTTGCAAAAAAAATATTAACCAAAACAGCCTGTTTCACACAGAAAATGGCCACACAGAGCCTACTCTGTCCAGCAAGAGCTCCCAGGCAGGAAGGAGACACACACTGCACCTGCTTGGAGCACCTGGAGCCCCTGCACAGCTAACACCCCTGAGCTCAGTGGGCAACTCAGGTACAATCCCCAGGGCTGTCTCTATTCATAGTCACAGAATAGTTTGGGTTGGGAGGGACCTTAAAGACCCTTCCACACTCCTGCTGTGGGCAAAGAGACTTTTCACTACCCCAGGTTGTTCCAAGCCCTGTCCAACTTGGCCTGGAACATTTCCAGGGATGGGGCAGCCACAGCTTCTCTGGGTAACCTGTGCCAGGGCCTCCCCAGCCTCACAGGGAACAAATTTTCCCTAATATCCTATCCAACCCTGCCCTCTGTCAGTGTGAACCCATGTCCCCTTGTCCTGTCACTTGAGGCTCTTGTGAACAGTCTCTGTCCATCTTTCTTGTAGCCCATTCAGGCACTGGAAGGGACAGTTATGTCACCCTAAGGCTCTCTTCTCCAGCTGAACAACCCCAATTCTCTCACAGCAGAAGTGCTCCAGCCCTCTGATCAGCTTGGTGCCTCCCCTGGATTCATTCCAACAGGTCCATGTCCTTTCTGTGCTGAATCACAGCCCAGCTCAATGCCTGTGAGCCTCCCTTGCCTGTCCCAGGCTCTGAAGCATCCTGAGGGTCACAGCCCAGCTGAACTTTGCTTTTAAGGAGCACAATTATGGGATCAAGCCCTCAGCATGGATACCAGAGAGAAACAATCAATAGATGCAGCACAAGCCCTCCATCAATGGGGAAACATGTCCTGAATCCTGAGTGCTGCCAGCCCAGGGCCCCATGCCAGCAGGTGAGTGCTGCCCTGCTGGCCCTTGGGCCACGCCTCACCTGGGTGCCAGGAGCTCACCTGGGTGCCAGGTCCAACCTCACCTGGGTGCCTCAGAGGAGCCAGCTGTCCCACAGCACATGGCAGAGGGGTGGTGGCTCAGCCCCACCACATCAGGCAATGGCCTCTGCTCTGACTTCTCCAGCTCCCTCTGGACATGGGATTGCAGCCCCACAGCCCCAGCACATCTGTTCATACTAGTAGATGTTAAACCCATACATTAAGGCTCTAAACTAGCAAAGAACTGAATCCCCAGCTCTGGTGCAGCACATTTCAGCACAGCCTGGGCAGGAGGGAGCACAACCCCAAACCCCTTGTGCAGGGGGTGGAGATGATGTCCCATGAGGTCCCCCCAGCAGTGAGACCTTTCACACCCTCAGTGGGCTCCCAAAGCCACGACCAGAGAGGAGCAGCACCTGGTTCTAGGGGTGGGAGGTTCCCCAGCCCCTCGGGTGAGCTGCAGGGAGTGCAGGGCAGGGTCCGTCCCTGCCCCGACACCTGCTGGTGTTACTCACCCTCACTCGGAGGCACAGCCCTCACCTACTCACTGCTGAGGCACACAAGGCTCCTCCCGGGCACAGAGGTCCCCAAAGTCTAAATTCAATCGTTCCTGCCCAAACTGGAGGCAAAGCCAGCCCCAATCACGGGCTGTGCCTCTTTCAACTCCCCGAGCTGCTGCGAGGCTCAAACCAAGCCCGAGCCTGAGAGAACCGGCACACCGAGCTGAACCGAGTGGCCAGGGCAGCTGGGGGCTCCCCCGGCCCGGTGGACGATCGGTGGGACCGGGATGGGGACGGGTCCGGGACCATGTCCCCCACGCTCTATCCTGGTCCCCGCTTCCCCTCATTCACCGACAGCCCCAGCTCCCTCGTCTCTCACCCATATCCATAGACCCGGTACCGGTTCCCTCGCAGTCTCATCCTCTTCACTCAGTCACGGCCCGCTCCCGGTTCCGGTTCCCTCGCTCTGTCTCACCCCTCATTCACCCATAGCCCCGGGCCCGGTTCCCCGCTCTCTCCCGCCCCTCACTCACACCGGCCCGGTTCTCCGCTCTCTTCCGCCCCTCACTCACCCACGGCCCCGGTTCCCCGCTCTCTCACACCCCTCACTCACCCATAGCCCCGGCCCGCTCTGTCCCGCCCCTCACTCACACCGGCCCGGTTCCTCGTTCTCTCCCGCCCCTCACTCACCTATGGCCCCGGTTCCCCGCTCTCTACCGCCCCTCACTCACACCGGCCCGGTTCTCCGCTCCCTCCCGCCCCTCACTCACCCATGGCCCCGGGCCCGGCCCGGCCCGGCCTCGCTCCGCTCCGGCGGCCGCCTGGCACCGGAAGTGACGCACCGCCACCGCCCCCCGCCGCCAGCCCGCCCCCTGCCGGCCGCTGCCGGAACGGGGAAACGGCGGCGCTGATTGGGCGACGGCGACAGTGCGGGCGGTGATCGGAGGAGAGCCCGGGGGCCGGACGGTGTTTTGCGGCGGGCTCTAATTGGTTGGGGAGTGCAGCGGAGAGGGAAGGAAGCAGCGGACGCTGATTGGCTGTGGTGCGATGAACCCGGCGCTGATTGGCTCAAGCCGAGGCAAGGAGCCCGCAGGGTTGGTGAGCACGCGGGAGATTCGAACGCGCCGTGATTGGCCAGGGGGCGGGGCCTGCGGAGATGGCCCCGCCCATGGAGCCCCGCCCGGCGGCACCGGGACCCCCGGACTGGGACCCCCTGGGTTGAGTTCCCCCGACTGGGACCCCTGGGTTGGGACCCCCGGATTGCCCCGGATTGGGGCACCCTGGGTTGGGACCAGTGAACTGGGACATCCTGGGTTGGGACCCCCTGGGTTGGGTCCCCCCGACTGGGACACCCCGGACTGGGATCTCTCGGACTGGGACCACAGAACCCCCGCACTCTGAGCCCCGGGCTGGGACCGGTGGGGTTGGAACCGCCTGGGCTGCGCCCCCTGGTCTGCCCTGCCCTGCTGCCCAGCCCGGCCCGTGCAAACGAGCACCCCAAAAGCACAGCCCCCAGCTCCGTGTCCTGCGGGATCCCAACCCCTGGTGGGCTGCAGAGTTTGGTAATGGAGGAAGCAGAGGAGCTGGCAGTCACAGCATTCTGTGTCCTGGGTGAAGCACGTTCCTGCTTTTTGAGGCGGATAGTGCTGCCCCTTCACCTGCATGTTCCCTCCCCTTCATCTCACTGAACATTTCCATGATGGTGGCTCAGCAGGAAGATGAGTACAGACCAGAACCAGTCCCTGCCCAGCTCAGCACCAGCAGCTCCAGGGCGGCCATGCTGGTGACAGCAAACCCTTTGCTCAGTGGGCAAGGAAATTCTGAGCCAGGGGCAGTGGGATGTCAAGAGTTCTTTGGCCACTGGAGGAGGGTCATGAGTAGCTGCCAACAGAACAGAAAATAAGCAGAGACCACAGAGCCTTTAAATGGTGTTATTCACTACAAAAACCAGTCCTGCTCCTCTGCAGGTGGGGAGAACAGCAGAACCTCAAGTCCTTGGGGGAAAATGTCCCTTGGGAGACATCACTGGGTGGGACAGGGAGAGCTGGCAGTCCATCAGAGGGGCACATCCACCCAGGTCCATCCTGGCTGCTGTGGGCAGCGCCAGGCCCTCACTTGTTCTTGGCAGGGAGGAACTCCCGGCGTCCCTTGTCGCGGGCCCCAAAGTAGCGCACCCTGTGGATGGCCTGCAGCTGCTCCTCGATGGTGGCGCGGATGTCCACCTCGTCGGGGATGTGCACGTAGCGGATGTTCCTGCCGGTCACAAAGAGCTCGTCCAGGCGGGACACGGCGCCCTGCCGGTCCGTGAAGGTCACCTCGGCCAGGCGCACGTTCATGAAGGCGTCCACGCTGGTGACGCGCCCCGCGGCCACGCTCTCGTCGCGCAGCTCCACGGTGGTGACGCGGCCGCGCAGGCCCTGCAGCAGGATCACCAGGCTGTTCTCGGCGATGGTGCGCTCCTTCACCGAGTGGCTCACCTCCATGGCGGCTGTGGTGGGACAGGGGCTGGGGACGGCCTGGGGACAGGGCTGGGGACACCTGCCTGCTGTGCCTCACACGGAGCAGTCCCCTCCCATGGGCCAAGCCCTGCACACACACCTCAATATGGACCAATCCCTGCCCGTGGACAAAGCCCTGCACATACATCTAGACACGAACCAATCCCTGCATGTTCACATGCCCACAGACCAAGCCCTGCACACACACCTGAATATGGACCAGCCCCCGCACATGGACCAACCTTGCACATGGACCAAGCCCTGCACACACACCTGCCTGTGGACCAAATCCTGCCCACAGACCAACCCCTGCACACACACCTAAGCATGGACCAGACCCTGAACATGGACTAACTCCTGCACACACACCTACACACAGACCAACCTCCGCATATTCACCTGCCCATGGACCAGCCCCTGCACACACACCTGAACATAAACCAAACCCTGCACACACACCTGTAAATGAACTAACTCCTGCCCATGGACCAGCCCCTGCACACACACCTGAATATGGACCAGCCCCTGAACACATAACTGAACGTGGATCAGCCCCTGCACATTCACCTGCCCATGGACCAACCCCTGCACATGAACCAGCCCCTGCACACGGACCAAATCCTGCTCACGGAACAACCCCTGCACACACACCCAAACATGGGCGAACCCCTGCACGTTCACCTGCCCATGGACCAACTCCTGAACACACACCTGAACACAGATCAGCCCCTGCACATGGACCAATCCCTTCACACACACCTGAACACGGACCAGCCCCTGCACACACACCTGCCCATGGACCAAATCCTGCCCACAGAGCAATCCCTGCACACACACCTGTACATGGACCAAGCCCTTGCACGCACACACATTGCCCCTCGCACTCTTACCTGCACACGCATCACCGCTTACACGCCCACCTGCACACACACCCCCCTTTCACAGTCACCTGCTCTCACAGCACCCCTCTCACACTCACCGCACGCCGCCCCTCGCCCCACTCGCTCCCATTCTCCTCGCCCACCCCTCGGCACACGTTCCTCCCCCCTCCCCGCGGCGCTCCGTGTCCCTCTCGCCCTGTCCCTACCCTCACCCCCGCTGTCCCTCCCGGGTCCCCGCACTGTCCCTGTCCCCATCCCCCCATCCCGCACACCGGGCCCCCCCCGCACTCACGCGCCGCCGCCTTTCCGCGCGCTCCCCGCCCCTCGCGCACGCGCGGCCCCGCCCCTCGCCCCGCCCACGGCGGGAAGGGGCGGGGCGGCCACGCGCGGTGTCCGTGTGTCCCAATGTCCCCAAGTCCCGCTGTCCGAGTGTCCCCGTGTCTGCGTGTTCCGGTGTCCCAATGTCCCCAAGTCCCGGTGTCCGTGTGTTCCAATGTCCCTATGTCCCGGTGACGGCGTGCCCCGGTATCCCTAGGCCCTGTTGTCGCCATGTCCCGGTGTCCGCGTGTCCCATTGTCCCCCGGACCCGCTGTTCGCGTGTCCTGGTGTCCGCTTGTCCCAATGTCCATGTGTCCCAATGTCCCGGTGTCCACTTGTCCCAATGTCCCTATGTCCCGATGTCCGCTTGTCCCAATATCCCGGTGTCCACGTGTCTCAATGTTCCCAAGACCCGCTGTCCGCTTGTCCCGGTGTCCGCTTGTCCCAATGTCCCCATGTCCCGGTGTTCCCTTGTCCCGTTGTCCGTTTGTCCCAATGCCAGTGTGTCCCAATGTCCGCTTGTCCCGCTGTCCGCTTGTCCCAATGTCCCGGTGTCCCCGTGTCCCGCTCAGAGCCCGTCCATCAGTGCCAGCAGGTCCTCGCCCTTCCCGGCACTGCCCGGGCGCGGCTCGGCCACGTCCAGCTCGCCCAGGATGCGGGACAGCTCCGCCCGCCGCGCCGGCTCCTGCGGGACAGACAGACAGACAGACACCGCGCTCAGCCCCCGCCGCTGGGCTCCCCGGGGACGTGCCCCTTCTACAGCCTCAACTCGGCTACAAACTTGCTCTGGTGTTTGTCAGGATTCAAGTTTTCTTAGTAAATATTCACCAATTCCATTGTCTTGGCAGAAAATTGGCCATTACTTAGTTAAGAGCTTAAGTGAAATGGGAAAAAATGTGTTTAGGGATGGTGAGAACCAGTGATGTGAAACATGTTACATACCTGTGTGGCTTCAATGTTGATAACCTTGTAGGACAACTCCTCTGGTCTGGTCTGTGCAGCGTGTCTTGATTAAAAACATGAAAAGAGTGGTTAATCCCATGGAAATGATAAAAATCAGGCTTCATCAGGCTCCTGTAGGCACAAATGATGCTCAGAGGATGCTCACAGGGCCAGATTGGATGGGGCTTGAAGCAGCCTGGTCTACAAGAAGGTGACCCTTCCCATGGCAGAGTAGAATTAGAGGAGCCAACCCAAACCATTCTGGAATTCCATGAAGTTTGGCAATGCCTCTGTTCCTACTTGCCAAATTAATGTATTCACCCCAGTTTGGAGGCTTCTCCCTGTCCTAGACAGTTTTGTTAAGTGAGGAGCAGGAATATTTCTGCAGCAGAAACAAGCAGATAGAAACATCCTGCTAAAATAACTGAGGGGATATTTCTGTCCAGTGGCACTGGGAGAAAAGCTGCATCACAGGAGACATCAGGAGCAGGATAACAACACCCTGCTCTGACTCTAAAGCTCTTTGAGGGCCAGCTTTGCGCTCCAGGGCTCCCCACAAGGCACCCCAAACCCAAACCCAAACCCAAACCAAGAAAGATTCCAGCATACTCTTCCTCCTCGTCAGTGGTGAACAAGTTCAGCCGAAATCCTGAATCGCCAGCAGGTTTCTGGATGTCCAAACCTCCCAGCAGCCTGGCCAAAAAGTTCAGCTCTTCTTTAGCAAGAGGGTTGGGGGCTATGTTCTCCTGCAGGAAAGAGCAATGGGTTTGTTGGGCAATTATCTGGGAGATTTGGGCTGCAAGGAGCTTTGATATTCCATATATGTCCCTCAAATATTCCTGATATTCCATACACGTCCTTCATATATTCCTGATATTCCATATATGTCCTTCATATATTCCTATATTCCATAAATGTCCTTCATATATTCCTATACTCCATTCATGTCCTCCAGAGGGATATAAACACATTTATTTCCCTGTTTTTCCTAGGACAGATTGTGCAGATAATCAGTAATCACCAGCTCCATGCTGGAAATGGTTGTTTGAATTTATAGACTCAGCACAAGATACTTTTCCAGCTAAACTGGACAGGTGAGAAATCTGTAAAGCCAACTTTGTTTTCTGAGGAGATTAAAATGAAAGCAAGAATATCCTTGCATGAGTGTGTGTATTCTTTGGGAAAATGTGCCCTGGCTTTAAAGGACTGGGGAGGATTGGCTGAGGCTCTGAGACCAGAAAAGCTTCCCTGACCTTATCCCATATTTATAGACTCAGAATTTGGCCAGTTTAAGCAGGGATAGGAGGAGGACAGCACTGACCTTTGCCTGGGATGCCAGGTTTTTGGAAGATCCTGACATGTGTGTCTCCACTGGCCGGGTCACGCTGTACCTGCAGGGAAAACACTCATCAAGAACAGCTTGTTCTGGGACCAGGCACAGAACCAGAGGGATGCAGAATTTTAGGATATTTCCCTGAAGAGTGAACAATTGCAATGAGAAGTTGCAGCTCAGTGTGGTGCAATGGTGAGGCAAAGAGAGGATTTCTTGATTGTGGTTACATTAAATCACATTTCACATGAGATGCAGCACCAGAACACTCTTTCCTCAGCTCCACTGTGGACATAAATCAAAGTTTTGCTGGTTTTTTGCAGCTCTTTATACACTGTCCACACAGGACAGCACCTTGTAACAAAGTCAATCTGATAATTAATGACAGAATAGGCCAAAACCCCACCAGGCTGAAGATGTGCTTCTGACCACTCCATCAGTATTTGGTTCAGGTTTCTACACAGAACAAAAATTACTTACATGTTTGTCCCAAGTTTGAGGACTCTGTCTCCATAAAGCTCAAAAGATCCTTCCCTTTGTGGAGTAACATAATTCCCAGCAGTGCTGAACTCAGCCCTTCTAACTTCCACTCCTTTGTGATTGAATATCCTTAAAAACGAGGCATTATTGAAACATTTAGTAGCTTCAGTCCTGATTTTAGTACCTAATTCCTCTGCTTTATGCACAAGGGGAATAAAACTCTATTCTATAGTATAATAATAATAAAAATCTAATAAAATATAATAATAATAATTCTGCATAATAATAACAACATTATATAATGTATAATAATAATAATATTCTGTGTAATAATAATAATTCTGTACATTGCTAAATGCCTCTGTTATGGGATGAATTAATAATAGCTAATTTATTATAATAGAAAACTCCCAAAAGCAGCTCAGCATTTCTGGGTGCCTTAGTCCCAAATCCCAGCCTTTAAATAGTATTAAACAGCAATAGTAATAATATAATAATAGAATAGAATAGAATAGAATAATTTTAAGGCCCCTTAAATAGTATTTATTGGAGTTTCTAATAATAACAATAACAATAACAATAATAATAATAATAAAAATAAAATAATAATAATTTTTAAAAGGCCCTTTACATTTACTGGAGTTTCAGCTATCCATGTTTGGATAGCTGAAACTATTGTTTCTTAGTCCCAAATTAGTCCCAAATTCTGCCCTTTAAATATAATGTAATGTAATGTAATGTAATATAATATAATATAATAATTTAAGGCCCCTTAAATAGTATTTATTGGAGTTTCAAAAATAATAATAATAATAGTAATAGTAATAGTAATAATAATAATAATAATAATAATAATAATAATAATAATAATAATTTTAAAAGGCCCCTTAAATAGTATTTTCTGGAGTTTCAGCTATCCATGCAACAGGATTGTCAGTCTGAGCTGGATTCCTGAGCCCTCCCTGTGCCCCACACGTGGCACCAGCTCACCTGATGAGCCCTGGCACCTCTGTGCCCCATGGGACAGGCCCTGAGATTGGCAGCACAAAGCGACCATTGGAGTTTTGCACTTTATCCTTCAGGAAGATGGAGACCTGCAAAGGGACATCACAAACATCACAGCTTGGGGAAATCCCCTATGGACCTTCCCATCCAAATTCCCTGAAATCTGAGCCTGAGATTCTCTGCCTGGGCTGGAGAAGGTTTCCCAGAGCTCTTGGTCTGTGTAGGGATGTATTTACACAGCCAGTGATGTGGAATTGTGGTCCAGAGAATGATCTAACATTAAAAACATTATATTAAAAACTACATCCTGTTCATGCATGTGAGTGTGACCAGTTTGTTTAGAGAACATCAACAGTTCATGCTCAGGTTTGCTATCAAGTTTCTTCTAAAAGGAAAAATGGATTTACCCATCCAGATCACACTAGCAGAGATTCCTTTTTTTCCTAATATTGTAGAATTCAGCATTATTGAATGCTCAATTTATGAAATTTGAGTGCAATTACAAGCACATCAAGATGACTGAAAAGCACAAACAACAAACACAAACCTGCCGTGTTTATAAGCAGATTCCTTTATATTCCAACCCTAACTCCCTGTCATTCTCCCTGCCTAGCTGGATTGGGCTCTTACCCTGATGTGCATGTCCTGGAAGAAAATGAGAAGTGTTTGCCTGATGAGCTGGAATTCACCATCAGAGAGAGGGTTGTAGGTCTGGAAAAGGAAAATCATCATGCAAGGGTTTGCAGATTGGCCATGTCCCACCCAGGGAAAGAGGGAACAAGCTGAATATTCTGACCTACTTGCAGGGGGAGAAGAGATGCTCTAAGGGGGCTGCTGGTTATTATCAATAATTTTTGTCTGCCACTAAAAGTCTGATTTAATTTCTGCTGAAATCAGTGGAGACTTAAATCAGACTGAATAAGCAACACATTGATTTTAACTGGGCCAGTAAAAGCATACCACTTGACTCACAGCCCTCTCAAATGTAGTAATTCATCTCTAAGAGGTAAAAACTCCATAAAATCAAACCACAGTGTGTCCCACCCTTTTCCTGAGGATTCTTACCTCGATCAGCCTCCGGAAGGTCTCATCCACCTGGTTCAGAATGCCAGGGGAGTCAGAGATGAAATCCTTGATGGCATCCAGGTGGTTGAAGGTGACCAGCAGAACGTCCCTGGGCCGAGGGCACAGCAGCACTTGGTATTTGAAGGCCATGGTCATGAGGTCGTAGAGCTGCAAAGGAACACAGGAACGTTGGTTGGAAACCTCCTGGGCATGGAGAGGGGGATGCAGTCAGGCCAGCACCTGCCTGTGGCACAAGGAACCATTTCAGTTTCATTTCTCAAAAAACAAGAGCTGTGCAGTCCCATCCCCAGCCTTCCTGCTGGGTCTCCAATGCCATCAGCGCTCAGTTGGCAATACTGCTGTATTTGTTAGGTGCCCTGATGAATGATGGATCTAGGCCATGTTCTTAGAAGGCTAATTTATTATTTTATGATACTATATTATATAAAAGAAGACTATACTAAACTATACTAAAGAATACAGAAAGGATACTTAGAGGTTAAAGAGATAATAATGAGAACTCATTACTCTTTCCACAGTCTCAACACAGCTTGGCAGTAATTGGCCAAAGAGTGAAAACAACTCACAGAAACCCAATAAAACAATCACCTGTGGGTAAACAACCTCCAAACACATTCCACATGTGAGCACAACACAGGAGAAGCAAATTAGGTAAAAATTTGTTTTCCTTTTTCTCTGAGGCTTCTCAGCTTCCCAGGAGAAAAACCCTAGGCAAACGGATTTTTCCAGAAAATGTGAATGTGACAGAGAACCATTTTCATAAGGAAAGCTGTTCCAAAATGGTGAAACCATGGGTTAAATATGGCAACCAAACCTGGTGAAGGGCAGCTGGGCAGCAGGGCTGTTACCTTGTCCATGCTGGCCTGGTTGAGTCTCATGATGGAGGCGTGGGCCAGGCGGTCGTACACGGTGCGCAGCGCTTTCTTGGAGTACAGATCCTGGGGCTTGAACAGCTCCTCCATGAATTTCCTGTTGAACATGGTGCTGATGATGTCGTTCATCACTGCAAAGACAAAGTTAGGCTCTGTGGTTTGCTCCAGAACAGCCTGGTCCTGCTCCATGCCAGGGGACAGAGCGCAACGGGAGAGGGGGAGCAGCACCTCTGCATCCAGCTCTGCATCCAGCTCTGTCTCACCTGAGCATCACCTCTGCATCCAGCTCTGCATCAGCCCAATCTGAGCAGCACCTCTGCATCCAGCTCTGCATCCAGCTCTGCCTAAGCCTGAGCATCACCTCTGCCTCCAGCTCTGCCTCACCTGAGCATCACCTCTGCATCCAGTTCTGCCTCACCTGCGCATCACCTCTGCATCCAGCTCTGCCTAAGCCTGAGCATCACCTCTGCATCCAGTTCTGCCTCACCTGAGCATCACCTCTGCATCCAGCTCTGCCTAAGCCTGAGCATCACCTCTGCATCCAGCTCTGCCTCACCTGAGCATCACCTCTGTAGCCATCTCTGCCTCACCCGAGCAGCATCTCTGCATCCAGCTCTGCCTCAGCCACCTGATGTCCCCCACGGCACAGATGCCACCTGAGCTGATGCAGCAGGCCCCGTCTCCCAGTGAGAATAAGGCTGGCTTTGTTGCCCTGATTTTACAGCTATGGTTGGCACTTTTTATTTTTAAATAATGTTGTTTGTAGGCTGCTCTGATGTGTTATTATCTGCTGCAGATAATTAAAAAGAATAAAAATAATATTAAAAGCTGCAGTTGTGCTTCCTAAGGAGAGTTTTGCACTGCGGCAGATCTTTGCTGTGCCTGTTCCTCCACACCCTCTGACACCATCAGTCTATTTTTTAACTTCTCAGCAGAAGCTCCTGCAGGGCTCTCTGTAATCTTTATTCCAATCAGATTAACACTGGCAGGTATTTAATAAAGCATTTATATCCCTGGGACCTATATCAACCCACTCAGGGCTCTCCCAGCTGAAACATCTGCAGGCCCTAAAGTTTCAAATGCAGAACTCCAAACTTCCTTACTTGTGGTTAATTTTTAATGTGTAAATTTAGCCATGGAACTGTTTTATTACTGAGGAGTTCTTAGAGCTCAGGAGTGCTGAGTGTGAGGGCTGTGCTCTGGTTATTGAGCTTCTAATGCAAACAAGATGGAAAACATTGTGCAGTGCTTCAAGCAGATGCTGCACCTGAGCTTTTGTGCTGGTTCTGCCACTTTTATTATCTCCCTGATACACTCTAAAGAGTTATCATCAATAAACATTTATTCCTCTATGAAAAAAAAAGGTAAATGAATACAGCAGGTCACAGATTACTGTACAAGTGTGGATTTTCCTAAGCAGATGATTGTTACAAAGCTCATAATGCCAGACAATTCCTGTGGATTAGAAAAATCTCAGAGTAAATAAAAAATAAAAAAAAAAAAAAAAAAAAAGAAAAGAAGAAAAAGTGAACATACAGAGAGTGGTAGTGACCAATGGTGTGAGTTACTGCCTTAATGATTCCCTGGGGGGTCAGACACCTGGCTTTTCATCTGTCCTACCCCAACAGACAAAACAAAGATAATTTCCTAATTTCCCTGTCACTTCATCTCCTCCCAGAGGATAAACTGCCTGGGCACTGCTGGGGCAGGGAGAGCTGTGTTCCCAAGGGCAGAGGCCTCCTGAAGTGATTCTGTCCCTAAACCCCCCTAAACCTCCCTCCCTGCTGGTTCCAGGCTCCTCACACAAAGCTCAGCAGCCCCTCTGCTGAACCTGACAGGGCTCCCTAGTCCTGCTTTAAACACCCCAAATCCACAGACAGATCCCAGCTCCTGAGCAGTCTGGATTAAGAATACACCTAATTACAAATGGGAAAAAAGTCCCTCCTTCCTTTCAAACAAACTGGCCATAAAACAATCCCTACTTGTAATCTCAGGCAGAAATCCCCTATTTTTTGTGGAGAAAATAAAATATATTAGTACTAGTAGATATTAGTATCTAGTTGATTTTGCAGGGAATCAATTATGACAAAAATAAGAACTTCTGCTTTATTCTGCTATTAAAGAAAATATTTTTTAGCTGCTTTTGTGTGCTGCCCATAGAAAGATTTCTCCTGTCTTTGGAGAGCCTCAAACAACTCAAACCAGCAGGAGACAGATACCTCCCAGAACACTGATTTTTCAACAGAAAAACCACAGTCATAAATTATCCTCTGAAATTAAAACCTCTGGTGTGGGCTATAAAAAGAACTGAGAAAGACATTAAAAAAAAATCAATCACGGTAAAGGGCAAATTGATAATAAATCTCTCCCATGTTTGACAATGACACAGCAAAGGTCTCAGGGGGGCCCTGGGGTGGCCATGGAGGTGACACAGGAGCACTGGCCCAGGGACATGGCACAAGCAACACAGAGAAAGCAGCTGAGCAGAGAGGGGAGGTCACAACTGGGATGAGGGGAGGGAAACCAGTGCGGCCAGAGTGATGGGCAGGGCTGAAGCTGGGGTGACGGTGGCTTTGGCCTCCTCACACCACGTCTGGGGACAGACTGGTGTCACTGGGATGCACGACAAGGGGCTGGAGCTAGAGCTGGGTGATGCTGGTGCTTCCTGGTGTTTTGCAGAGATAATCAAAACTCCACAACTTTTGTGAAAGTTTTGGTGTGTTTATTGCAGCGCTGGGTGCATGTGGGAATTGTTCTTCTAAAATGACGTGTACTTCTGGGAACTTCAGGTCTCTTTTTATCTCTTTCTCAAATACACATGCATACAATTTCACAATAGGTTCATACATATTCATTTTTACAAATTTTGTGTGACATTCGCTGCTAGTTCTTCTGTCGCAGACATCTTTTTGTGAAAATCCTTTTCTTTAGGATTTTCCCTTCTGAGAAGCTGAGGCCTCAGAAACAAAATGTA
>JAXCLO010000086.1:3553085-3565144 GCA_035583995.1 Arremon aurantiirostris | reverse complement strand
CCTGACACCCTGTGGGTCAGGGTGTTGGCAGCAGTCCCATTGCAATTGTGGCTGCAGCCCTCCTGCAGTGTCAGGGGTGGTTCTGCTGGAGCTGGGATCCTGTAGAAAGGTGCAGTCTCTTCCTCTGAAGATGCAGTGGAAGAGGCAGCAGCTGTTCCTCTGGGGAATCCCGTGGAGAAGCTGTGCTGGTGTTCCAGAATCTCCAGATTATATCCAGGCAGGAATTCTTGGCTCCTCCCTCTGGGCTCACATCTCCCAATCTGATGCTGTAGTTCTTATCAGTCATGCAGAGACATTCAATAGCTGTTATCAGCAGATGTCCCCTCCCCAGGGAGGTGTGAATGTGGTCACTCAAAGAGAGAGATAAGGCAAACTGCCCACCTTACAAAGATAATCTGCCATACAGATGGCAATTGAAAACAACTTGCATTGCAATCTTCAACACTAAGTTTTACGAGCTCTCAGAGGACCCATCACACCTGAGATAGCCCAGAATGGCATCAAATCAGCAGGATGGCTTCCGAGGTAGTGTTGGAAACAGAAAAATGTTTAATGGAAGGCAAAATAACAAAGTTCTTACAGAGAAAAACTGAGCTAGAGGTGAGATGTTCTTGCTCCTGCTAAAAAATACCACAAAAGCAATTGTTTTCTTTGTTCTCTTCTTTTTCTAGTGAATTATCCAGGTGGGACCTCTTGGTCTCTGTCCAATGGACAACCCCAGGTCTGAGGTGAAGCCCCAAAGTTCCTATGAGGTGTCTTTGTACCAAACTTCTGGGCTTTTTGCCTTTTTAAGCAGAAAAATAATAATTTAGTTGCTCTGTGAACAGGGGGCACATCTCACATCCTGCCCCAAGGAGCATCATTTGGATGTGGAGGCAGACAAGAGTGTGGAGAAAAACCCCACAGCCACAGCAGAGCAGGGTGAGGGATGCCAGAGGGATGGGCAGAAGGTTCAGGGGTGCTCAGTGCTGTCTGCACCTCCCCAAAATCCACTCCCATGGCTTAAACCAGGCCTTTCTGGGCACTCAGTTGGGCCCAAGCAGGGCAGGACAGGCCCAGCTCAGCTGCCATTCCCTGGCATGTGGAGGGATTTCCACCCTGGAAAGTGATGAATAAAAACTGCTGGCCCTGTGAAGACACTGTGGGGGAAATAAGAACTCTGCTCTCAGTGCCCTAAAACCCAGCCAGGAACATCCCCCACAGATGAGAGGGACCTCCAGCAGCAATCCCCACTGCTCTGAGCACAGAGAAATTTGTGTCCAGTGAAATTTGTGTCCATGTCTTGGGTTTTTGTGGTTGAGATAACTTTTGAGGTATTAGAAAGTCTTTTTATATTTTAGCTTTGAGACTGAAGAAGTCGAGATTTGTCGGTTTTGCTTTTTAAGTTTGTTTATTTTTTCTTATATATTCCATTCTTTCTCTGACTTGCCGAGATCTGTCCAGCAGGTTGGATTGTGTCACACTGACCACCCTTGGGGATGTGTTGGCTTTTTATACTATAAAATACCTGTAATTTATTTACAATAACTTTCCAATACCTATCACCTATGTTAGACAGTCTATCTCTACTCTAAACCAATTCACAAGTGTCACCATCACAGCAGAAGATGGAGAAGGACAGGACATGCACAGATTTCTCCATCTTGCCTCTTGAACCCCCATTCTAAATCCCCAGAATTCTACTTTTTCACCCTGTGACAAATTAACCATCATTCTACTCAAAGTCTTGTGGCTTGTAACTCTTCACACAAAGTTGGGAATTGTTTCTATGGGTTAAAATGGAAGGCACAGAGGAATGTCCCGGGTTGTGACATCCATGGCCTCTTCTTGTCCCCAGGTCCAGTTTGAGGGGGAGCAGAACACGAGGGCCCCGAAGGTTTCTTGTGGGGCAGCATTTCCCTCCTCTGCTCCTTCTAGGGTCCCTTCCAAGAGGGAAATTCTGGGTTTTGCCTGCTCTGGGGTGTTCAGCTGCAAGGTCACCTCAGGGATATTTTTCCTGGGTGGAAAAGTGAAGGGAGAGGTGAATAGTGCCCATGTGGGAACAGCCTGAGCACAGGCAGTTATTGATTAATGCAACCTCCCCTCGAGAGCACAGGAAGGACAAACACCAGGAACTCACCAGACCATGGAGAATGAGTTGTTTTTGCACCTCAGTCCTAATTACTGAGTTATAAAAATGTGCCAGAGAGTATTTACTGCTGTGCACGGGGAGGGTTTCACTCTCTTTTCACACAAAAACATCACAAAATCTTCCTGTGCTTGGTGGTTTCCAGTTTTCCACAAAAGACTGACAGAACTGGAAATCATGTTGGCCCCAGAGAGAAACTGAAAGCAGGATTTTCCCTAATGGAACTCCTGAAGGATTGCAGGAATTAGCAATGGGAAAGTCCTGTGAGCTCATCCCTGGGGGTTCTTCCTGCCTGGGGAGGATTGTTCCCATTTCCTGATCCTGTGCTGAGGGCCTGCCAATGGCACTTCCACGCTCCCCCTGCCCCACATCCTGATGAATCTTCTTGCTTGGAAATGTTTCTTGATACGCAGACTTCCTTTCCACTGATTAATTTCTTCTGCTTTATCTCTGTTCCATTTTAGCAGCACATCCCAACCAGTTTTTCCTCTCTGAAGGAAACTTGTGGTCCTCATATGCTTCTCCCTTGCTCTCAGATGTTCACCCATCACTCTTGGCCAACAATTAATGTTTGTGTCCAACCCCCAGGGCTAAGCCCATCAGTCAGCCCAGCCAGGCCCTTCATCTCCTCCACTGCTCTTTCCTGAACTTGTCACATTTCCAACACTTTGAGGCTCAAATCACTCCCCCAAAATAACTCATTTCAACCTCACCAGCGTGCTGGGATCATGGGACTGAGCCCCAGGGGTGGTATTTATTTTATCCCTTAATTTTCAAACCACAGGGAATGTTTAGGTCTGGTCTGTGCAGACTGAGCTCCTCATGGTGTGTCTGGGGAGCAGTGAGAGCACCCAGGGCTCCTCCAGCCCTTCCCCACCTGGCAGCAGCTTCCACCCTCTGTGCCCACAGGAATATTCTGGCTATAAAGATGAACCCAACATGTTCATTTTGTGGTGCTGGGAGCTGCTGGTGGCCCCTTCACCTGAGATTTCAGACTGTGACTCACAGACAGCAGAGCCCCTGGCACTGCAGGCACAGAGAATTCACTTTGGTCTCTCAGCCAACTCCAGAGCTGCATATTTCTGTATTTTTTATATTTCTAACCTGCCCAAAGCCCCTCCAGCAGGGCTGCAGGAGGTTGTGTCCCTGTTCCAGGCACTCCTGGAGCACAGGAGCTGTTGTGCCCCACCAGAAGGTAATGATGAAGCAGCTCCAACATCTGCTGCAGATGTTTAGAGACCAAAGTGGTCTGGGGGAGCTGGAACTGCCCCAGGCAGAACCCCCGGGCTATTGTATTCACAGGGAATGCTGTGATGAAGGAAGGAATGATGAATCTGACTCCATATTCTCAGAAGGCTCATTTATTACTCTATAATACTATATTATATTCAAGAATACTATATTATACTAAAGAATGCTATATAGAATACAGAATAATAAGAATACAAAGAATACTATACTATACTATACTATACTATACTATACTATACTATACTACACTATACTATACTATACTATACTATACTATGAAAATTTGTGACTCTTTCCAGAGTCTGGACACATCTTGGCACTGATTGGCCAAAGAGTCAAAACAATTCACATTAAACCAATCAAACAATCACCTGTGGGTAAACAATCTCCAAACACATCCCACATGAGCAAAACACAGGAGAAGCAAATGAGATAAGAATTGTTTTCCTTTTTCTCTGAGGCTTCTCAGCTTCCCAGGAGAAAAATCCTGGGCGAAGGGATTTGTCCAGAACATGTGAATGCCACAGCAGATCATCCTGCCTGTCCAGTAAATTACTGAGAAGAGAGCAGATTTTTGGCTAAAAGGCAATGACAAGGTTAAGGACAGAGTCTTAGAACAATTTCTGTTGGCAGATGCTGTGAGTACATCAGGTCAGCACAAGCTGATTCAAGGAGATGTAATTTACCTTGCACTGGAATTGCTTTCTCACTTCCATGGTTGCACCTTCACCTTCCCTGAAGACTCTTTTCAGCTTGTGCACAGTTTCAGGCTGTGCCAAAGCTGCAGAGAAGGTCTTCTGGCTAAAACCTGCTTCTCTTGAAGTGTGCTGCTTCAGAATAACAGAAGCATTTACCTTTGTTCTGCCAGAAATTAAATATGAAAATAATCAGTGACTTGGCTCTGGCTGTCTGGCTGTTCTTTGGAAGGGCACAAGCATAGCCTGAGCCACACCAGTCAGGGCAATCCCTCATAGGAGACATTTGTGATTTATGTAAAAAATTCAGCCAAGGAATTCCAAAAGGTCCAACTTCAACACTTGGTACAGCTTCTGGTGGCTTGTAGTAAAAAGCTCAATTCAATTCTGTTCTCTTGTACCTCTCAGGTTTTCATGAGTAACAATTATGCACTGATTTCAAATGCAGTTATCAATCCATTTCCCACCTTTCGCCCTGCATAAAAATCTTTGATATCTGTTTTATGAACATAAATTCAGGCAAGCTGTCTCAAATTTGGGCCTGAACCCAGGCAGGGGAGTGGGACATTCACACAGTGCTGTCCACCAAACATTTCCATGAGCAGAACAAGCACAGATTTTGCTCTTTGTTTATTACTGCAGCTGCAATCATTAATTAGTCAAAACTAAGGGGTGAAGCCACATCTGCAGCAAGGAGCAATGGAGCTCAAGTCTGCCCAAAGGAATCTGCTCAGCTGTTTCCTCCACTACAGTAACAAACCAGAACACAGAGCAGAGTGGGTGAGAACCCAGCTGTGCCTGAGCCAGCAGCTCCCCACACTGGCACCAAGGAGCAGCTGTAACTCTTTCATAAACCTCCTTAGAAAAGCCATAATCCCCAGGATTAAACTCCTTTTGTAATAAACTGAGCAAACCACCTGAGCAGCTGTGGGCTGAGATCCCTGAGTTACCTTGGGGTGCCTCTGGAGGTGCTCCTCGAGCGTGCGGATCTTGGCAGTCAAAATAGCAACTGTGAAGGACAGAGAGAGAAGCTGTGTGAGAGCAGCAGCTTTCCCAGGTGATTTAGGATCATCTGCCTTGCCTCAAGCTGCTAGCTGAGCACTGCTGCCCCTGCAGGGACCCACAGCAGCACAGCAGGGGCTGCCCATGGCAAAACAGCGCCCAAAACAAAACAGCGTCCAAAATAAAACAGTGCCCACAGCAGCACACAAAACACTGCCCACAGCAGCACAAAAACCACTGCCCACAGCAAACAATGCCCACAGCAGCACAAAAAACACTGCCCACAGCAAAACACTGTCCACAACAAGCACTGCCACAGCAAACACTGCCCAAAGCAGCTCCTGCCAACAGCAAAAACTGCCCAAATCAGTCCCTGCCCACAGCCCACAGCACAATAAACAAGACCACACAACCTGCAGGGCTGTGATAGTTATGAGGCTGCTTAATTAGAGGGTAAGGTTTTAGCAATTCATATAAATTTATCTGTGAATTTATTCCTCTTGCACTCATTCAGTTCTCAGTGATTTGACATTTGTTTCACCTCGTGGGATTTAAGTTCTGGGGGAGCAGACAGCCATAAAAGGTTTTTTCCAAGGGTAGTAGCCAGGTCTTTGGGATTTCAGGCTCTGGAGGGAGGGCTGGTGGCATCCTGAGGCACTGAAGGGCTCTGCTGATGACAAAGGAGCTGTCAGTGTTGGTCAGTGCAACAGGACCTTTGTCCCTGCACTGTCCCCACTGTGCCTCAGCCACAGCTCTCTGATGCACAGAAAAATTTGGGTTCTGTGGCTGAATTTGGTTCATTTTGGTAACAGCTGCAGCTCAGTGCTTCATGTCACAGCAGCACTCCAAGCAGAATAAAGCACACAGTGCCTTTGGAGGGTGGATGTGGAGCAGGAATTTGGAAGCAGCCCAGCAGCCTCTGCAACACTCCCAGACCTGGAGCAGCCCTGAAGGGCATCCTGCCCCTCAGCAGCTCTCCTGGAGGAGATTCTCCTGAATTCTACAGCAAACTGCAAGTGCTGGGGTGGGAACAGCTGAACAGAAGCAGAGAGGTTTCACCTGCCAACAATACCCTTCCCTTTTTAACTTGCCTTGCACCTCAAAGGAGCCATTGTCATGGGGAGACCTCCTGACCTTCTCCACCAGCTGCTGTGTCTTCACCTTCAACTTCTCCCTCTGTGGGGCACAGAAAAGAACACTCAGCTCTCTTCCCAAACACCCACAGAAAGGCTTTGCAATTCACACCTTTACTCATCCTTTTAAGCTGAAGTGGCAAGCACAGAGGAATGGCATGGAGATCTTTGTGCCACTTTCCTACCTGTTTGTTTTTTGGGCATATGGAAAGTAAAAATAACTTGAAGGACATCTGCCGTCCAGGGCAATGGTTTCTAGAACACAGGGGGTCAGCCATGAGCAGCAGCAGAACAGCTCACTGCCCTGACACCCCTGAATACTTTCTTCTCCCAATTTAATATGCAATTGTTACCACTTTAGTGTGATAAATTTTAAGAGCAAACTCTGGTTTTTCATCACCCCATGTTCACAGTCACTTAGAAATACAGTAAGGGAAAGATATTTAACAACACAGACAAGTTTCACATGAAGGTGTTCATTAAATCTGTTTTATTTTCAAGCAAGCAGAATGACACTGACCTGACTTGCCATTTCCAGGGACAGCAGGCGTTTCACCACATCATCCACACTGAAAGGGATGGGAAATTAGCTTATAAACCAAAAACAAGTCTATTTAACAACAGTAATTAACTCAGCTTCTCAGAACATCCTCACTTTTCTCAGCTTTAATTTACTCTACAAATTTGCAGGGACTCTCCTCCTGCCAAACCTGGCAGCCATAAACTGATGCTCAACTTTCCTAAGCAAAATCATGGCTCAGATTACAGGAGTATTGAGTAGTTTTGCTGCAAAAATATTTAATTTTAAGGCTGCTTCCTTCAGAGAGCAGTCAAAGTCACAGATGGACCACTGGGGGCCCTCCCTGCACCACACATGAGCAGCTCTGCAGCAGAGCAACAGTGCTGAGCCCCAGAGCCCAAATCTGGCAGCAGCTGAATTCATGTGGAGTTGTTTAATGACTCTCTCCATCACCTGAGCTCAGGACAGGCACAGATTATTTCCAAGATGACTGTTTCTAGTATTTCAAGGTTATTTCCTGGGTTTTTTGGGGGTTTTTTTATGGACTACAAAGCCCACAGAGGATGTTGGCAACCAGTATTCGATCTCACATACAGTGAACAATCACTGACCACTGTCTGTGTCTGCAAATTTGATTTCAAACTGACTTTGTGCCCACAGAGCATTAATAACTAATTAGTGAGCAGGTGCCAGCTCCCACACACCTTATTTGTAAGGTACAAACCCCTGGAGAGAGCAGCCACTCCCTCTCCCTGTCCATACCTGTTCATGATGGGGAGATTAGCATAATCCTTCTTCAGCATGGTGGGAGGAAGGTCATCCAGATGGCTGGGGATGTCTGCAGAGAGAGGAACATTGGGGGAAGAGCAGGACAAAGTCAGAGCTCTGACATGTTCTGAAGAACTGAGCAGATCCAGCCAAGAGAACTGAGTGACAAAAACGGGTTCAGTCTCTTCCCTTCAGCACTCTGGATTTACAATGTGGTGTACATGTATTTACAACAACCCACTGAGCTCAGGGATCAGGGAATAACAAAAGAGTTTGTACTGGAAGGGACCTTAAAGCCCATCTGATTGCACCCCCTGCCAAGGCAGGGACACTGCACTGTCCCAGGGTGCTCCAAGCCCCATCTAACCTGGCCTTGGGAATCAGGGGCAGCCACAGCTGCTCTGGGCACCCTGTGCCAGAGCCTGCCCACCCTCACAGATCTCCTGCTACTGAGAATTGTTCATTTCCCCACACTCAGGAGAAGAGGAATCTTCTGAGCTTGCAAGGAACCATTTCTGGAATGGTTTCTGTGCCATGAGGGCACAGCTCTGAGCATGCCAACAGCAACACACTGCTCCTGTGGATGCTGACATACCTTTCCTCTTCTTGGTCACGGGTCTGGCATAGCCCCTGGCTGCCTGGAGCACAGCACTGCAGCCTGGGTGGGAGAGACAGAAAGGATTCAGACAGGAGTGCATTTCTCCAGCCAAATACTCTGTACAGTCATCAGTGCTCTGTGCTGTGTGCTTCTCTGTCCAGTCAAACACTGCTGGGTGTGGGGGGTCAGAGCACTGAGACTCTGATCAGTGACCAGGCAGATCTTAAACCCCAGAGGTGTTTGGGGTGGCTCAGGGTTGCTCTCACACGGTGCTAACACAGACTCTGGGTGATCAGTGACCAGGCAGATCTTTGTCCCAGAGGTGTTTGGGACAGCTCAGGGTGGCTCTCACACGGTGCCAACACAAACCAAGCTCTGCTGTCTGAGAGTGTGCAAATGCCAGGGCTGGAGCAGCAGAGCTGACTGCACACACTGAGCAGTGTGAGGGCTCCCCTGGGCAAATGTGATCATTTAGAGGGTTTAAACTGCTGAATTAACTGATTAATTAATCTCATTAGCGACGTGGACGGGCTGCTCTGAGCCACCAGAGCTCAGGGGCTGTGACACCTGGGGACAACCTTTGTCTGACACAGACGCGAATATTCATCACCAGCCGGAACTTGGTCATTCTTTGACCTTTCAAGAACAAACTCTCCCAGCTGCTCGTTCAGGGCCCTGCTGTTGGGACCAGGACCCGCTTCAGGCCACTCGCCTGTGCCCAGCTCGGCCACCCCCGCTCGTCCCCGCTGCTCCGAGGGACCCCACACCCCGGGTACCCCAAGGTCACCCGGTGCCCCGTCTCGTTTCACGGGGACAGACCACGAGCCCGCTGTGCGACCCCCTGAGGGCCCCCAGCCCACCCCCAAGACCGCCCTTTCCCCGCACCCTCAGCTCCCACCGCGGCCACTCCCAATTCCTCCAGCGGGGTTCGCTCCCCTTTCCACCTTCCCTCCCTCCCAGCGGCCTCCCGATCCCCCGTGCCCCTCACCGGGCTGTGCCCTGCCCAGCACAGCGGCCCCGGCGCGAGCGGGCCCGGCCAGGCCGCGGCCCAGAAGCGCCAGCATGGCCCGCGCTCACCGACACGCCACCATGGGCGCCGCCATCTTGCCCAGGCGCGCCTGCCGAGCGCCGAGACAGGGCGGAGGGAGCGAACGCCGAGCGCGTCGATGGCCGTCCAGGATCCTGTCCCGGTCCCGGACCCCTCCCGGTGCCCTAACTGTCCCCATCCTCGTCCCGGTCCCCGTGTTCATCCAAATCTCGTCTCTATCTCCATCTCCGTCCCCGTTTCGGTTTCCCCTATCCGTCCTCGTCCCGGTCCGGATCCCCGTCCTGTCCCCGTCTCGGTCCCATCCCCATCCCTGTCTCGGTCCCGGTCCTGGTTCCCATCCTGTTCCCGTCCCCGCCTCCGTTCCCTTTCAGCAGAGACGCCTGGCTTGTTCTCAGCACGACCCCGTTTATTTCGGAGGGAGACGGTCGGGAGGGACACGCACAGAGAGCGGGATGGAGCCGGGCAGCGCCCCGGGGTGCGGCTGGAGCCCCGCGGGCCGACCCGGTGTCCCGGGGCTCCCACTGGCGGACCCGGTGCCGCTGCCCGGCTCCACCCCTCGCTAGCCCGCCTGGCACTCGTGCAGCTCCTCGGCGCCGCCGATGCGGAGCCCCTGCAGCAGCGGGAAGGTGGCGGGGGGCTCCTCCAGGAACGCCCAGTCCCCGCCGCCGCCGCCGCCGCCGTCCCCACGGCCCCGCAGGTTCTCGTAGAAGCGGGGAGCGGGCTCGGGGAGCAGCCGCTGCCCCCGGTACCCCGCGGCGCCCACCCGCGCGTACTGCACCGGCTCCCCGGGGCCCTCCTGCCGCACGTAGGGCCGGGGCAGCGCCGGGGGGACGGCGGACAGAGCGGGGTGCTCCTTCCCCGGCTGCTTGCCCGGTTCCCCTTCCAGCACCGTGACCGTGGAGATGGCGGCCGGGCCGGGCTCCCTCGCGGCGAGGCTCTGGAGCGGCTCCTGGGGAGAGCGGGATGTCACAGGCGGTGCCACCTGTCCCTGCTGTCCCTCCCGGGGCCATGAGCTGGCTGGGCACCGCGGGAGGTCACAGGCGGTGCCACCTGTTCCTGCTGTCCCTTCTGGGGGCAATGTGCTGGGTGGGCACTGTGGAGCAGTGGGAGGTCATGGGCAGTGCCACCCGTCCCTGCTGTCCCTTCTGGGGGCAATGTGCTGGGTGGGCACTGGGGGATCAGCTGAACGCTCTCACCTGTGGCAGTGCTGCTGGTACCCACTTGCCCAGGCTGCTGTTGGCAGGGTCGGGGACACTGGGCCAGAGCTGCTCCTTCATCCTGGGGACCACGGGGATGGGGGACTCAGCGAGGAGGGCTGGAATGGGTGGCCTCAGCGTTGGGCTGGCTCCCCGAGGGATGCCAGCTCTCCAAGGCCACCCTGTCCCAGCGGGGCAGGGCTCTGCCACTCACCGCTCATTCTTCTGGAAGCAGATGAGCAACACCATGAGCCCGACAAAGACCAGCCCCAGGCTCAGGAAGAGGAACTGGAGCTCGCTGTCATCTGGGGAGAGGGACAGGGTCACAGGGAGCTGCAGTGGGCACTGCCAGCTGTGCTGTGCCACGAGGTTGGGCAGGACCAGGTCCCCTCCCGTGTCCCCCTGGTGGGGTGGCTGCAGCCCTCACCCAGCACTGTGGTCACCAGGGTCAGGCTGGTGCCGTTGGTGCTGCCAGCAGCCGTGGATGCCATGATGTGCACCTTGTACAGGGTCGATGGCTTCAGCCCCCGGATGGCAAAGGAGCTGAGGGAAGGGCTCACGGTGGCACCTGGGGACACACAGGGGGTGTTGGTGAGACAGAGTGCCCCCACCTGCTGGCAGGGACCCACAAAACTCCCTGACCCTCTCTGAGAAGGACACGGGCTCCTGATATCCCCACCCAGAATATTCAGATGGGACAGAGGGCCAGGTCAGTGGTGCTGCAGGCAGGACTCACTGGCCATGCTGGTGATGCTGCTGGCCCAGAAGATGGTGTAGCTGGTGATGAAGCCGTTCTGCATCTCCACTGGCAGTGGCTCCCAGCACAGCTCGGCCTCTGACTTGCTGATCCTCTTCAGGTGAAGCTTGGGGGCGTGGGATGGTGCTGGAAAGAGCAGGACAAGGGGGGACCAAGCGCTGAGCAAAGCCACTGCCTTGGGTGGGAACTGATGAGGGGGGTCCCACTCCCGAGGTGTGGGTGCCCATGCTGCAGGGGGGCTGAGAGCTCACTCAGAGATGACACAAATCCAGCCCCCCAAGCTGAGCTCTTTGCTACAGCCCCTGGATTTGGGGTACACTGGGGAGAGGTGGTTCCTCCTTTTGGAAGGGCAAACTCCTGTTGGTGGGGCTCCCTTCCCACGTACCCTTCTGCTGGGAGTAGGCTGTGGTGTGGACGGGCACCCCGACATTGCCCTTGTAGAGGGGGTACAGCGAGATGTTGTAGCACTGGAAAGGCTCGATGCCATCTGCAATGGAGAGCAGAGGGGGCACTGCTGAGAACCCCCAGCACCACGGCACCAGCCCACCCACCCTGGGGTGCGTCCGCAGGGAGGAGGGAGGGTGGGGAGTGGGATGGGGGCTCTGGTTTGGTCAGGATGGGTGCCAGAGCCCCCTGGCAGCCCCCCTTACCCTGGATAAGGGCTGTGGTGGCTGCCCCATCACGCTCCATCTGCCAGCACCCGCTGCAGTGCCCAGGCTCTGCTGCCACCCGCTGCCACTCCAGGACATAGGCGGTCACTGGGGCCAGCGGAGCCTCCCAGTGCACCCACAGGCTGCGCTCACCCCCGGGCACAGCCCGGAGCCCGGACAGCGGCTGACCTGGTGTGGGACAAACAGCCGGGATGGCGGAGAGGAGAGGGAGAGGGAGGGGGAGAAGGAGAAGGAGAAGGAGAAGGAGAAGGAGAAGGAGAAGGAGAAGGAGAAGGAGAAGGAGAAGGAGAAG
>JAXCLO010000086.1:3503458-3517880 GCA_035583995.1 Arremon aurantiirostris | reverse complement strand
AGAAGAAGAAGAAGAAGAAGAAGAAGAAGAAGAAGAAGAAGAAGAAGAAGAAGAAGAAGAAGAAGAAAGGCTGGACATGCCCAAGTTCCTCCATCTTGTCCCCATAACCCTCATACTAGAAGTCCTAAAATCTACATTTTCACCCTGTGATAATTTTATTATTACACTATTCAAACCTGTGTGACTTTCAGGTCCTCATACAAAGCTGGTAACTTGTTCCAGGGGTCACAATCAAATCCCCAGGTGCTCTGGGCTGTGTGCCAGGATCTCTGAGCCCCCAGTGGGGTCCTTGGCAACTCTGGACACCAAGAGGGATGTGCTGAGTTCTGACACCAAAGGAAGCAGCTCTGACAGCACAAAACCAGCAGAAAGCACCCACTCCCCACCATGGGGGCTGTGGTGTTGTTCCACATCCCCTTCCCAGGGGTCTCCAAACCCTCCAGTCCTCCCCAAGCATGGAAGGAGCCACAACACCCAGAAGAGAACCCTGAGGGGCAGCAGGAGCACCTGCTGGGGCAGTGGGCAGCATCACCTGGGCTGGGATACAATGTTCAGCCAGACAGCAAACAAGCTGCCAGCAGTGAATGGATGCTGGGGTGCAGGTTGCCTCCTGCACAAAAGGAATATCATAGCATGCAAATGTCGTTTGTATTGTGATCATTAGCTCGAGCTGTGGGAGGTACCTTATATCAGTTAAATTCTTCCAGGGGCTCCTGCCGAGCTGCCTTAAGTGCACAGTGGCATTTAAGAGATTGCTGCCTGCTTGGAGCAGATGTTCCATGGATTAGACAGCTCAGTGTGCAAGACAGCTTCAAATTAAAACAAAAAAATATGCAATATTTATGGGCTGCTCTGCATGTGCTGGAAATCCTAGAGGAACACACCGTGTCTGGTAGCGAAGGGACAACCAGAAATGTACCTGAAAACATCCAGAGTTTGGCTTCAAAGGCAGAGCAGCAGCAATGGAGGCTGGTGCAGGAATGGCTGAATTAGCATATCTTGAATATTTACAGTACTTTACACAATTCTTCACTGTGAGAGTGGAGAAGTCCTTGCACAGGTTGTCCATAGAAACTGTGGCTGCTCCTGGATTCCTAGAAGTGTCCAAGGCCAGGCTGGATGAGGCTTGGAGCCACCTGGAACAGTGGAAGATGTCCCTGCCATGGCAGGGGGTGGTACTGGATGAGCTTCAACCCACAACATTCTGTGATTTCATTTATCTGGATAGTGATCAGCAGCTTTGTGTCTGCCTCTGCAGAAGTCCCGGCCTGGATGGCAGAGCTGGGGCTGCCCAGAGAGCCAGATTGTTAGAGATGTGTCTTTGTCTTTCTCCTTCTCCATGGCAGCACAGACCCAGACTGTGCACAGGCTGCCTCTGCCCAGCAGAACAGAAAAATTCATCCAAGGAAGGAGAGGGCAGCTCTGAAGGCAGCAGATTAAAATGGAAGCACAAGGAAGAGGAGCAGGCGTGGGTGAGGAGGGCTGAGGTACAAAAGGGCAGCATCAGCTGCTTCCCTGAGGCTTGGATTGACTCAGCCATGGAGGGAAGGGCAGATGGGGGCTGTCTGTGCTGCTGGCCCCTCCTCAGTGGCAGTGGGGGCTCTGGCAAGGCTGGGGATGTGCTGGGACACACTCCAGGAAGGCTGGCACCACTGCCAACTCAGGCTGGTTTGACAGCGCAAAGTAACTCCTGCACACGGACACCAGGAAGCTGGTTAGAGCTTTGAAAACCACAAAGCCCAGACCACCAAGCATACTGCAGCTGCAAACAGGCTCCTAAACACCAGCTTGGGTGGGCAGTAAAAGCAGCCTAGGGCTAAGGCTGGTTCCAAGGAAAAAGCTGTGGTGGAAGCCATGTTGTGGCAGTTTTGAGTTCCCCTTGGGATGCCTTTTGCAGCTGCAGGGTGCCTGGAGCTCTGGGCTTCCTCGTTTAAAAACCCTTACCCTAGCTCTAACCCTTATCCTAATCTTAGGCAGTAAAACAGTGCCTTATGCTGAGGTTGGATCCAAGGAAAAAGTTGTAGTGGAAGCCTGTCTGGGAGGCCTCCTGCGCAATGCGGAATTTCAGGAGCCAGCCGGCCACTGTGGCCCCCAGGCCCCCAAACAGCAACACCAGCCCTTTTCCCAGGGAAACAAAACTCACCATCCCAGGTTCCTGATGGCAGATTGCAGGAGCCACTTGGCACTGTCAAACCAGCCCAAGTCGGCACTGGTGCCAGCTTTGGTCTGGGTGGCATCCTGCACAATGCGGAATTTCAGGAGGCAGCTGGACACTCCAGGCCAAAGGCCCTTGAAGCAAAATGGAAGCTCTTTTTTTAGGGAAACAAAAGTCACCAGCCCAGGTTCTTGATGGTAGATTGGAGGAGACATTTGGCACTGACAAATCAGCCCGAGTGGGCACTGGTGCCAGCTTGGGTCTGGGAACCATCCTGTGCAATGAGGAATTTCAGGAGCCAGATGGCCACTCTGGGCCACAGGCCCCCGAACACCAAGGCCAGCCCTTTTCCCTGGGCAACGAAACTCATTCACCCAGGTTCTGTCCTTTACCCTCTCTGAGCTCTGACAGAATTCTAAGGCTCCTTATAAGACTCTGATATTTCTAGTGTTTCTTTACTGCAGGTCTGTCCTGATTTAGAATGAGCTAACCCGTTGTTATTTCTGAGCTAATCCGATTGCATTTCCTTTCATTTCTTTGAGAAGAAAAATGGCAAAGGAGGATTCTGCTCTTGTTACAGTCCTGAGTCAGGTGGGCTCTGTGCCCAGGTCTGTCCTGTGCTCTCTGGACATCTTTTCCAGAGGCTCCTGCCCAAGTGTCAAGCCCAGGTGCGGCTCTGGGAGCTCCGGAGCTGCTCACTGCTGCACAGTCACTATAGGTGGCAGCATTGGCGAGCCAGAGGGAAAATTCAGGCACAGAACAGCAGCAAATATGAGTCAGGTAATCCCGAGCACGAACCCTTCCCTCGCTGAGCTGCAACCCCCAGGCAGAGCTGCCCTCGAGGCTGGGCAGGAGCAGCTGAGAAAGGATGAGCTGGGCCAGAATCACAGAATCACTGGGTTGGAAGAGACCTTCAAGGCAGAGTCCAACCCAGCCTCAACACCTCAACTAAACCCTGGCACCCAGTGCCACATCCAGGCTTTGTTAAACACCCCCAGGGATGGGGGACTCCACCACCTCCCCGGGCAGAACATTCCAGAACTTTATCACTCTTTCTGTAAAAATTTTTTTCTTAATATCCAACCTGTATTTCCCTTGGCACAGCTTGAGACGGTGTCCTCTGGTTCTGTCAGTTCCTGGACAAAGAGACCAACCCCACCTGAGCATAGCCACCCTTCAGGAAGCTGTAGAGAGTGATAAGATAACTTCTGAGCCTCCTTTTCTCCAGGCTAAACAACCCCAGCTCTCTCAGGAGCCTCCAGCTTCTCTGTGGTTTGGGACACTGTCACCTTCTGCAGGCGGGCTTGAGGTTTTCTCACCCCAAATCCTTTCCTGGGTGAAGGGATGCTGCCACGGGTGCTTTGGGAATGCTGCAGGGAGGATGGGGAGCGAGGTTTTCCCAAGCCCTGGTGACTCCAGTGTTTATAACAGTGACTGACAGTAACTCCAGCACAGTTTGTGGTTCGAGCTGATGGACCTGGAGCCCTAAATCACAACAGATCTGCCAAGGGAAGCACTTTAGCCTCTGCCCTGGCCACCATAAACAGCGCCCGGCTGCGGCTCCTGGAGCGTTTAATGAACTGCCAGCAGCCTCCTTAATGCTCCATGTCCAGCAGCCTCCTTAATGCTCTCTGTCCCCCCTCTGCACGTCCCCTGCTCCTTCCCCAAGCTGCCTAAAACCTTCTCCTGCAATTGCTGCCCTTCTGTGAGGCAGAAGGAGCAGCTGGGCAGGGGATGGGCTCTTGAAGCGACACTTCCCTGGTTGGGAAGATGGGATGTGCCAGTTCCCTTCTCCTGGAGGGGAAAAGGAGGCACAGAGATGCCAGTGACTCTTTGGGGAGCAGGGACTCTGATTTGTGCCCCACAGGGGAAGGCTGCTGAGCAGCAACAGGCAGGGACATCTTCCCAAATGGATAAGGGAGGCCAATGTCTCCTGAGGGCACTGACTGTGAGAACAGGGCTGTGCAGAATCCCATCCAAAACCTCTGTTATCTCAGCAAGTTCCCTATTTATTTTCCAGGCACAACACACTCTGTAACCTCCTGTTTTACTCAGAAGGGAAACCCCCTTTATTTATTTCATTATTTATTTTAATTGAGAACCCTGATGGAAAACAAGCTTTGCTTCCAGAATCAATTACATTCCATCCCTTAACAGGATTTGGTACCTTGATAAAACTCCAGTGGAAAAATATTTGCTCATATTTAATCATTTGTTGACTTGGCACCTCACGAAATAAAGCAAAATTAAATAAAAATGTGTAAAGGGCAATCCACTTGCTGATAAATCCAGCCCACTCTGAGCAGTTTATTACAGGAGCAACGATCCATTAGCTCACACATAAATTAGAATCATGCATCCGGTTTATGGAGTTGCAAATTGTTGGCTGCTGCTGTTGTGTCAAAAATAGGCTGTGCCAGGAATGAATCATGGTTGTTGTCTGGACTGCCTGCCCTCAGCAGTTTAGGGTTAGGCAGAATGAAAAGCAAAAGGAATTCAAGCCCTTTGTTGAATTTCATAGTATAATATAGAATCATGGAATGTCCTGAGTGGGAAGGGACCCACAAGGATCACACAGTTCAACCCCTGGCCCTGCCCAGACACTCCAGCAGTCCCACCTTGTCCCTGAGAGCTTTCTCCAAATGCTCCTGGAGCTCTGGGAGCCTTGGGGTAATGACCATTCCCTGGGGAACTGGGGCAGTGACCAAACACACTCTGGGGGAAGAACTTTTTCCTAATATTTAATTTAACCCCCCCACCAACACAGCCATTCCCTTGGGACCTGTCCCTGTCAGAGAGCAGAGATTGGTGCCTGTTTTTCTTGTGCTGCTTGTATAAACAAAGCAATCAGCATGTTTGCATGGTAACAGGGTGTGCAGCTGCTGAATGAATCCTCTGCTGGTGCCCTGAAAACCAACCCAGTCCATCCATTGATCACAGCTCTGTGCTATCCGTGCCCACGTGTGGGAATGCAGCCCCTGAAATGAAATCCAGCCATCAATATTCTCCCCAGGTGTACCTGCTGCTGGGCTCCTTATTGCAGGTCAGATCACCTCCCGAGGAGTTTCCCATTATTTCTCAGCCCAAGAGGAGAGAACGCTGCCTGACACAGCCACTGCTACCTGTGTGTGCTGCTAACAGGGAAATGAGAGGTTCTAGGGTTACCTGGGCTTCCCAGGTGATTATTATACAGCTCCAGTGGCAGGAAAACAATTGGTCTGGGGGGAATTGCAGCAGGAATCGGTTCAGCCAAGTATTGGCATCATTAACCCTGACAAGGCTCACTGATGTTCAGCCGGGCTGAGGCTTCAGGCTGGGTGGGATTTCCAGGAACATCAAAATCAGCAGCAGGTGAGCCAATGCCAGGTGAAGCCCATCTGGGAGCCATGAGCTCAGCCAGCCTCTGCCTTCCTCCTCCTCCTCCTCCTCCAGAGCACCTGGTGCAGCCCTGGCAGAGCCCTGCCCCAGACCCGCAGCTCCTGTTGGGAATGTTTCCTTTTTGTAAGTGGCTGCATTTTGTTCCCTCTTCCATGCCACTGATGTGTCCCCTCAGCTGCCTGGCAGGGATCCCCCACTCCTGAGCCCCCCACAAGCACTGACTGCAGTGACAGGAGCTGCAGGGCACTGAGGGTGTGTTCCTGTGGGGATGTGCTCCTGCAGGGCACTGGGGATGTGCTCCTGTGGGGATGTGCTCCTGCAGGGATGAGGGATGTGCTGCTATGGGGATGTGCTCCTGCAGGGCACTGGGGATGTGTTCCTGTGGGGATGTGTTCCTGCAGGGCACTGGGGATGTGTTCCTGCAGAACTCAGCCTGGCAGGGGTTACACACACCTACAGTGTTCACACAGGGCCCCAATGCTTCCAGGTGGCGTTTTTGCCATTGTCAAGGTGACCTGTTTCACTCCTGCCTTTTCTGGGAGCTCAGCTCAGCTCTCACAAGGGGGTCAATACCTGGGGTTCTCCAAAAATTTCTTCACTAGAAAGAAGGGGGGTCAATACCTGGGGTTCTCCAAAAATTTCTTCGCCAAAAAGTTTCCCCTGCAGGTTCTTTGCTAAAACTGCGCCTGTGAAGAGCAGTGTTGGGGAACTGTGGGTTTGTGTTTCCTGAGATCCCAGCGGTTCTGAGGACCAGCCTGTGGCCTGTCCTCAGTGTGCTGCCAGCGTTGTGTCCCCTCCACACTCAGGTGTCAGATCAGACGCAGATCTGGCACAGGTGCCCTTGGCCAGGCCATTGCTCCTGCTGGTGCTCTGCAGAGATTTGAAGATCTGGAGATGGCAGAGCCACAGGGGAGGATTGCACAGCTTAACTGGTGTTCTTTGGCCCTTAGAGCACTGCCCACACTGCAGTGCTGTGTTTAAGCTCCCCCCAAGGCCCAGCACCCCCATTCCAATGTTTCAGCTCTCTCTTTGTTGGTGGCTGCAGCTGCTTGGGGTCTGTGGGCTGGGTGACCCTCTCCTTCCAGATGTGCTGATTTAAGCAGTGCTTAATAACCCCTGCTCACCTGCCCAGCCAGAAGGAATGAAATAAAAGAGGTTCTGCTTTATTTATTCTTCTCAATATGAAATTCATGCCCTGATTGCCTTTCCTCTCTCCAGCCAGGCTTCTGGGAGGGAAGAGATTCAGTTCATGAATCTGAATTTGGGGAAGCTTCATCTTTTGAGCTTTCTGTTCAGGGAAAGTTACTTGATAGCCACAGAGCCAAGGGGGAAATACATTATTGAAAGAAAAGCTTCCTTTTTAATCTAAAATTCAGCAGGATCTTTGAGATGAAAAAGGTTATTTCCAAGAGTCTGTCCAGCATGTCTTGAGGGCTTCTCCTTCCCATACAATAAGTAGTGAGTGGGAGGGAGGGAGAAAAGAGCCTCAGTCAAAAGCAGGCTGGTGTTCTCTCTCAATTACACCAGCATCCCATCTCCTGACAAGGGAATAGCAATTCCCCTTGCATAGAAGTGCTTGGAGGCTGGCTGGAGAAAGAGCAGAAAGTAATTATGGCTAAACTGTGCAAACAGGGACTCCTGGGAGCAGCCTGGCAGTGTGCAGGGGCTCCTCACAGGAGTAGAGTATGAGTTAAAACACTTCCACCCAGGAAAATTGCTTAAACAGGAGCCTTGGTCCCTTTGAACTCAATTTGTTGAATGCTGGTTAAGAGCAGCTTAAAGCCCAGAAAAGGGAATTAGGGGATTTCTGAGGACAGGTGGATGCTGGTGGTTCCCAATCCAGGGGGTTGTGGCTGGATACCAAAAGCTCCCTGCTAGAGACACAGTTTTTTGGGGGGCTTGGTGCCTTCTGCTGCTTTGCTGTCCAAGAGTTTTGCAGCAAGGGCAGGATTTGGGGGCCTTTTCTTCTGAGATTTCCCCAATCCCATCACTGAGGTGGGATGTTAAAGCTGGTCCTTGTGTGAGGCAGCAAGAGAAAATCTTGCCAGAGAGTCAGACTCATCCTTGGGAGAAACTTATTTTTCTCTCTGACCTGGACAGGCTGCAGCTTTGCCTCTGCTCCCAATTTAAAACTATTCTCTTGCCACGGTCAATCATTTAAAATCCTCTCCCTGGACTGTGCTGTGCTCGAGGAGCTGCAGGAGCTGTGTGTGTGTGTGTGTGTGTCTGCACAGGGAAACAGGGAGGGACAGGCTCTGGCTCCTCTCTGGGGATGCCATTAGGTGGGATTTGTGTGCAGGATGGAAAAGCAGCAGCTCTGCTGTCAGCAGTTTTCTCCACAGCTCCTCTCCACTCCTCTGGGTGGATTTTGGGGTTTGCTCTGCTAAAGGGAGGCTTTAATTGTGCCACTTAGATGACAAATACCAAAAGAGACATTCATGTTCCCAAAGATGTCCGAGCCACATCTCCCAGCATCACATCCAGGCTTGTCGCAGACATCTTTTATGGAAAATCTTTTCTTTAGGATTTTTCCTCTTGAGAAGCTGAGAGGCCTCAGGAACAAAATGTAAACAATGATTATCTGCTGCTGAGGAATGCAACAGGTGGATCTTTGCTTAGCCCATGTTGGAAGTTTCTAATTAATGGCCAATCACAGTGAGCTGGTTCAGACAGAGAGTCCGAGCCACAAACCTTTGTTATCATTCTTTCTTTTTCTATTCTTAGCTGGTCTTCTGATGAAATCCTTTCTTCTATTCTTTTAGTATAGTTTTAATATAATATATATCATAAAATAATAAATCAAGCGTTCTGAAACATGGAGTCAGATCCTTGTCTCTTCCCTCAACCTGAGATCCCTGTGAACACCATCACACTATATTACACTATCATTACTACATTATACTATATTATACGATATTACATTACATCTAAACTGAATCTGCCAAGCACTCAACTCTGCTCACACTGCACAGAATCTCATGACTGTCCCCCAACAGTCCCAACACACACACATCTGGCCCTGATAGGCCAAGGCAACAAACCACCATCACTGTGGGTAAACAATCTTCATATTACATTCTACTTTTGCACAAACACAGGCACAGCAAATGATAAGGATTGTTTTCCCTTTGTCTGAGGTTCAGAGAATGTGAAACCCAGAAATGTTCTTGGGATGAATCGCGTCTTGCTTTCCTCTGTGAAGAGAAATGTGGCGACAGGCCTTGTCCCCAGCATGGCTGTGGGGTCCCCCCACGTAGTCCCCACCAATGCTGCAATTGCATTTTTTTCAGAGCATTTCCATCAGAGAGAAATGTGGCTGATCCTGTGCAATCCAAAGCTGGCAGCCTGCACTCAGCCATCCATCAGGAGTGGGTAATTGATGCTATCAAGGGCCAGTTTATTCCAATCCAGCATTCACCACATCCCCCTCCCCTGCCAGAGGGGGAGAAAAACCTTATTATCTGCACAAACCCCTAATTCCAACAAATTCGATTACCCAGGCAAATGGAAATAACACAAACAAAACCGTCTGAGGTTCTGAGCGCTCAATCACCACTTTGTGGGCTCAGTTATTTATTTCCAACAGGGTTTACAGCACACGGTGGTGTGGGTTAGGGGCAGTTTGGACAGAGCAGCCTTTGGCACCTGCTCACCCAAACAAAAGCCCTAATTATCCTAAAGCCTGTGCTCCAAATGCTCCTCAGAGGACCTGTCCCTTCCAGACTGGCTGCTTGAGGCTTTTCCTCTCTCTCTCATCTCCCAGCTCAGCAAGACAGGGCTGTTCTGCAGGTCTAAAGAACCTAAAGAGCAATTAAAATGATCATAAATGTTAAACACGAGATTTGGAAACCCTTTGGGTTTATTTTCACTCCTTTGAGGCTTTTTTCTCAGGAAATGCTGATCACTAGAAAGGCCCTGTAAACAATCCTGAATGTTTTCTACCACAGCGTGATTGAGGTGGATGCTGCAGAACAGTCTCAGAAAATAAAGCTGAAATTTTTATTCCCATTAAAAAAAAATAAAATAAAGCTGGAATTTTTATTCCTGAAAGTTGAGGTCTGATGAGACGGCCTGGACCAGCTCACAGATGGACACAGGCCAGGTGGCTTCTGTAGACAAGGACAAGAACTGAAATTTCAATTTTCACACCCAGGCAAGCAGTCAGGGCACTCCTATGAATTGAGCTCCCGAGCAAGGATGATGGATGAAGTAAACAACAGAGCCGTGTGGAAAGGGCAATGTTCTTGCTTGGGGAGGAATCACTTTCATTACAAACCCTCCAAAGAAAATTTGAAAACAATCTCAAATTGTTTAGATTTTCTCCAAATGCAGTAGTGAGAGCAGTGCCGCTTTCCCTGGCAGGGCTGTGGGGACCCACAGCTCAGTCTCTCAATGCAATCTCCTACCCTAGAAAGACACAAATCCCGCAGAAAAGTGTGGAACAGCATTCCTGCCAGCCAGCCAGGGCTCAGCACACTGCCTCTGCCCTCTGGCTTTCCCTGCACTCGCAGTTCCATCTCAGCTCCCCGTCTGAGCTCCTGCTGTCCCAAACATCAATCCCAGCCATCCCAGTCTTCAAGCAGCATCATCTGGAAATGCCCAGTTTATGTTCCACACTGGGATGTGCACAGAGCCCCTCCTGGGCCAGTGGCAGTGCTCTAATGAGCCCATCAATAAACCAGAGCAGCTGCTCTGAAAGAATTCAGCTGTTCCAAGATGGAAAAGTTCATTAAGTTTATTGCATGAAATGCTGGACAGGGTTTAGACCGAGGATCAGTGCCAGATTATATAAACTCCCAAAGACATGCCAAATGAAGGAAGTGGAGGCAGGACAGGGAGTTTCAAACCATCATTACCCCCAGAGGGAGGGGAACATCCATTTACCTCCAGTTGCTACCAAGAAGCAACAAGTTTGATGAGATTTGTGGAGCCAGTGCTGCTGTTCTTTGGTTGGGTTAGAAGAATGGAGCTTTGAGGGGAGAAGGGTTGGAATAAAGACTTCTTAAAAGGTCACATGTGTGGGCAAAGGGACCACAGAGAGCTGCCTCACAGGGACCGTGGCTCTGAAAGTGCTCAGAGAAAAATTTGGAACCTGGAATTAATTTGCCATATAACACAAAAATACACAAAGTAAAGCAGGACTAGAAAACCAGCATACAGTTACATCATACCACGGAGATATCAGTTAATTACTGACTGCTTTGGGAACTGGGTAGTTTGAAATGTGATGATTTAACAAGCCACACAAAAAGCTTAAATGTTCTCAAGGCGTCGATGAGGGAAGGTTCTACTTCATCTGCTCATAAACATGAGAAACCATACAGAGGATTAATTAGCAGCAATTAGGAATTAATGAGTTCCTCTGCTAATGCTTCAGGAAAGGAGTACGTGCATTTAAAGGATCTCAGCCCATAGCTGGGCTGGAGTGGAACAGCCCAAACCACTGTCCCAGGAATAATTCCCATGATCTGCATCGATGCCTCAGTCCTTCAGGAGCCCAGTGAAGCAGGAGACACGCTGAGAGATGCTCAATTAAATAAAAAACAAGTGGATAACTCAGTGGGGAAAGTTGATGCACATTCCAAGCTTGGAGACAGAGCTGACCCAGCAATGAGGAGCAGCCAGACACCCCAAAATGGATGTGGCCTGGAGCAGGAGCCCAGCAAGCACTGGACTGATATTTGTTCTTTTTGAGCCAGGTCTCATAAGCTCTTGGAGATCTACATCACACTTAATACAGCTCAGCTACTTTAGAAGGCATAAAATTAGCAGGATGGCTTATCTGGTAGTGTTGGAAACAAAAAAGTTTTAATAAAAGCCAAAATAACAGAACTCTTTATAGAGAAAAACTGAGCTAGGTGGAAAAGGTTTTTGCTCTTGGTAAAACACCTCACAAAAGCAATTTGTTTTTTTGGTTCTCTTCTTTTTCTAGTAAATTGCTTAGGCAAGACTTTTTAGCTTCTGTCCAATTGGTTATCCTTAAGTTTGAGGTGAAGTCCCTCAAGTCCTATGAGGTGTCTTCACCTAATTGAGGAGAGAAACTTCTGGGCTTATTTCCTTTTTGAGGAGACAAAGGAGAGAACGTCAGACATTCCTACACTGGACAGTGTCTGTGACACCTCCTGTCCCCCAAAATGGATCTGGGCTGGATCAGGAGCCCAGCATGCAGAGGACAGTGTCTGTGACATCTCCTGACCCCCAAAATGGATCTGTGCTGGATCAGGAGCTCAGCATGCACAAGACAGAGTCTGTCACACCTCCAGCCTAACTGAGGCACAGGTGCCAATTCCTAGACCAAACCTGCTCCCTAAAATTGGGCAGAGAGGGAGGCAAGAGAGCACTTGGGGTGAGGAAGAGGAGGAGGAGGAGGAGCATGAAAAGGAGGAGAGTGAAGAGGAGACGGCTCCGGCCACTGAGGCACTCATCCCTCTGCAGGAAAAGCAGGAGGGGCTGCAGGGATCCAAGCAACTGCAGGCAGGTACCTGAGCACACAACTCAGCTGCCCCAGCAGCTGCTCAGCGATGGCATAAAGGCAAGAAAAAAGACCTAAAACACCTCAAAGAAGTCCTATTTTTAGGAAAAGCTGAGAACTCGCCCTTGGAGCTGCCTGCCTGGCAATGCTGGTGGCTGGGCACTCAGACCACTGGGTGTTCCAGCTCCTGACCAGCCCTTCCTGCACTGCCAGCTCCAGCACCACTGCAGGAAGGAGCTGGGCATTTTCAGCAACTGCTTTTTATAACTAGCAAGATTCATCCACGGGGTAAAGATTCCCATCAAAAGTAATAAGTAAAAATCAAGCCTACATCTTATCAAAAAATCCTTTTCTTTCCGCTCTGGGCCTGCAAACTCCCACAAAGCCAAGAAAAGAGAGAGCAATTTTTAAATGCTGCTCTGGCAATAAAATCCTGGTCTCTCACAAATGGAATTCGGAGCACACAACATGGGGCTATACATTATCCTGCCCAAAAACTCCCTCAGGGGAAATGAGGTTATCAAAATTTGGAGAACCTAATGCAAAAGCTGATCCTTCTCCAGTGCAAATGAACACCAGGGCAGGTATTGGAATGGTATTTTCCTCTGTTGAAAGGAGGTTGGTTGGAATTTGAACTTGCTGAAATAGCCCCATCGCCTCTGATTTTTCATTCCTGCTGCAGGTGCTCCCCAGCACTCAGCATTTATTTATGGAAAGGTTCTTTCCATGCCGTGCTGCCCTTCCCATTACAATACAAATTACTGCGGAGTTCACGGGCAGGGTTCACAGAAACACTCGAGTTAAATTCGAAAATAATTCATAATACTGCAGGGGATTGGGAAGGATAATCCAAAACCTGGAGACTTGCAAGGAGAAGAGACTCAAGGAGAAGGTGATTTCAGGAGCGTGGCAGCGTGGGGATGCCCTGGGTCCATCCATGGGGGATGAGCTGGCACTGCATGGGCAGGATGCTCTCAGGAGCCACAGCCAGACCAGAAAACCCTGCAAAGTGGCTGTGGCCTTGAGAAGGCTGAGCTAGAACAGAGGCTGGACAGAATTAAATAAAGTAGGGATTTATTAAAGTCCTCAATGGGTGCACCTTGGGCACCAAAAGAGCCCAGCCAGGGCTACACCCAAGATGAACCAAAATGGTCACAAAAATGGACAGATGGTCATGGAATCTCTTGCTTTTAAAAGTTCTGGTCCATTTGCATCTTGCAGTTAATTGTCCAATAACAGCTTTAGCTTATGCAGTCCGATCCTTCTTGTTTCTCTCCCTTCAGTCCACATTGTTTGTGCTCTTGGGCCTGAGATTTGGATCATTTGTCCTTGGTCCCCAGCTAGAGAAGGAATTGTTTTGTCTCCCTGCTCCGTGCAGAGAGCTCACCATCCCCTAATACAAAGCCCAGACCCACACACCAGAGCAGCACAGAACCTGAAAAACATAAAAGCTCAAACCTGAGCAGCCCTGTGGGCCAGCAGAGCTGACAGCCCTGGTGTCTCTTGCAGCCCAGCACTTCATCGCGGCCACGGCGTGCCAGGAGGCCGACTACGGCGCCATGATCCGCCACTACTGCCTCAAGGAGTTCCAGCACAGCATGGAGGGCATCGGCCAGCGCCTCTGGTGTGACTGGGACGAGACCGTGGGGTAAGTGAGCGCCCCTGCTCCTCCCTCTGCCATTCTGGGGTTTGTCTCATGGGGGAACACCCCGGTGTCACTGCTTGGCTGCTGCTGCCGCCCTGCCTCTGTCCCTGTGGTGTGCCCAGGCTTTGGTGCGGTTTTTGGCACTGAGATGGGTTGGGAATGCCAGAACAGCCAGGCCTGGGGGCGCTGATCATTGGGGTCACCTCTGTCCTACTTGGTCTCTTCGTTTGTAATGTGGGTGATGGGACTGAGGGCAACCCCAGCACCTCAGGTGACACAAACCAGGAGGGTTGTGCTGCTGCCCACGGGGACCTCAGCAAGCTGTCCTGAAGTTCAGCAAAGTCCTGCACCTGAGGAGGAGCAGCCCCAGGCACCAGGATGGGCTGGAGCTGCCCAGAGAGAAACCAGTGTCTGGGTTTGGAAAGCCAGGTGTCTGCTAAGGAGGGCAGGAGCCTCTCTTGGAATGGAAAATGCTAACCTCCTCCCTCTGAATATTATAATTCTGAAATGAAGGGGAGCTCTCAGGTAAAGATATGGGAATAGGAATAACAGTTCTTTACTAGGAAAAATAAAAATAAATAAAAATGCAGTAACACAAAACAGCACTGCCAGAGTCAGAAGAGGAGCTGACCCCCTGTGTGTCAGGGTGGTGGCACAGTCCCATTCCATGGTGGCTCAGCCCTCCTGCAGTGCCTGCTGTGCTTCTGCTGGAGCAGGGATCCTGCACAAGGGGGGAGTTTTCCTCTGCAGCTCCAGGGCTGCTGGAGATGGG
>JAXCLO010000086.1:3419968-3448510 GCA_035583995.1 Arremon aurantiirostris | reverse complement strand
GCTGAGAGGCCTCAGGAACAAAATGTAAACAATGATTATCTGCTGCTGTAGAATGCAACAGGTGGATCTGTGATTGGCCCATGTTGGATGTTTCTAATTAATGGCCAGTCACAGTCAGCGGGCTTCGACTCTCTGTCCAAGACAGAAGCTTTGTTATCATTCATTCCTTTCTATTCTTAGCTAGCCTTCTGATGAAACTTTTTCTTCTATTCTTTTCGTATAGTTTTAATGTAATATATATCATAAAATAATAAATCGAGCCTTCTGAAACATGGAGTCAGATGCTCGTCTCTTCCCTCCTCCAAGAACCGCTGTGAGCACCATCACAGTCCCCTCCTGTCAGGAGTTGTGCAGAGCCAGAAGGTCCCCCCTGAGCCTCCTTTTCTCCAGGCTGAGCATCTTGAGTTCTGCCCATGTTTTCAGAATATTTTACTCTATGTAAGTATTGCCATTCTTGTGATCATTTAAGATTCCTGTACTTCTACTGCTCATGAACCGAATTTGGAATTCCTGCCCACAGCCCAGCTCTGGTGTCACAGGCGTGGCGCTGCATGGAACCTCACCACGAATGTTTTGGGTGCTCAGAGGTGCCACAGGATGGATAAGGAGGGCAGGCAGCCCCTGCTGCAGGGTTCCCTGCTCCTCTTCTCCTCTAAACCATGGTATCCCTGGGCAGGCTGGTGAGGGGATCCCTGAGGAGCAGCCCTGGGCAAGCAGGAGCAGAGCTGGGCAATGCTGGGCTCTGCAGAGTACAGCAGCAGCTCAACCCAGGCACATTTCCATGCAAATGCAGGCTGGCCCCCTGACCAGGCTCTGTGCAGCTGGGCAGGATTATTCTGGATGTGTAAAAACTATAATATAAAACTACAGTACCCCAGGGGGAAACTGCCACCCATTTGTCCTCAAATCCCAGCCTCAGTGGGGCCGCCGAAGCTCAGGGGGGTTATGCATTTTCTGGCTTCATGTTCCTCTGTGCCTTGCTCTTCATTCTGCTCCTGGATTGGTTTTATTGTGATCTATTTGTGCTCAGAATTCCTTTGCTCACTTGCAGCAGGTCTGAAGTGTGCTCCAGGACAGGCTGGGCACTGCTGGTGCCAGGGGCTGTGCTGGTTCTGCTTCCCCCACACGTGACCCACAGAGCTGAAGGGAAACGCTCAGGGTGAGGATTAAATTTAGATTTTTATCCAAGTGAAAACTTTGTCATCTCAGCAGATGTTATGTGCTCCAAAGCAGTAAAATCGCTTTTATTCATAGGAGAGAAGGGGAAAATGGATCTTCTAATCTCTGTTCAGAGCTCAGCAGTACACTTTGTCTTCAGTTAGCATCAGGCTAACTTCCCAGACAAAAGCAAAACCAAGTTGAATTTGGCTAAAAAGTTGACCTCAAAAATATGGACTGCCTTAAAGTTTGAACTCTTTTGCTTTGTTTGACAAAATATTTTTAACAAGTAATTTTGGCATTTTTATAACAAGATTTCTCATTTCAGAAATGTGCATATTTTGATAGTACTGCATTTTTCCTTTTAATTTCAGTGGCATTTAAAAATTAATGTTTTTAAAAAAATACAGTTCTGCTTAATATCTTTCCACTTGTTTTCCAAGCTGTTTATCTCCACTCTCCAGAGCATCCAGTGGTTCTGAACTGGTATCAGTTGCTGAACATTAGATTGCTCAGTGTAAAAAATGCTGGAGCTCTCTGGGGTGCTTCAGCAAAAATGTGATCAACACTTAAAAATGCTTAAAGACCAACCACCCTGGAACTTCTTGGGATGATGCTCTGACACTGTCTGACTTCTGCACTGATAGGTCTCATCACCCACCACAAACCCTGACCCTGCAGTCATGGACTGTGTGTGAAATGGAGAGGAAAAAAACCCAGAGAATGTAGGGCTACAATTCATAATAACTTCCAAAATAAGTTAAAGTCCCAGAGCAACCCATTTAATGAGGAACTGAGCTGAAATACACTACAGTGGAATTGCTGACGTTCTGATGTTGTTCCCACAGAGCCCATTAAACCTCTTTATGTAACATTGCTGCAGCCACACGTTGCTGAAGATTTCCTCATTGTGCATTTTGCTCGATGGTTTCCCGGATTTTAATAATTCTTCTTTTTGTCCTTTCAATTTAAAAAAGGGAAAATCGCAGTTCAACAACTTAATAAGGGGCAAATGAAATGTCTCATTTCTTTTGAAGGCAAATTCTGGTGTTTCAGGTTTTAGCAGCTCAATTCCACCCCAGAAAATAAAAAGCAATGTTTGTTGCCAGCCCTGAGAAGCTGAGCAATAAGAAAACTGTCAAAAGGAAAACATTCAGCACAGCATTCTCCAGCAAGCCCATGAAAGTTGCCACAGCCTGTTTATTGAGAGGAATGGGTTTAGCTTTGCACTGTTGCATGGGGATGTGGTGGCCATGGCTCTTTGGGACCAGAGATTTTGAATGGGAAATGGAAGGCTGTGCATGCTTAGCAGGGATTTTGGATAGAAAACTGATGGCTGTGGCTCTTTGGGTGGGATTTTGAAAGGCACAATTACACCAGCCTGGAATTACTGTGTTCTGGTTCCCAAAAGGCTGGAGGAGGAGTGGCTGCTGTGTGGGTGCTCTGCTGCCTTTGAGTACCCCAATAACACGTCTGTGCTGCTGCTGGAGGTGGGGACTGGTGCACAGTTCCTTAATCACTTTCTGACAAACACTGTTAAGCCTCATTAATGCAAATTACTACATGATCTATTTTTGTAGAGTCTCAGTCCCATCACTTGAACTTGCACTACACAGCAACTTTAGAAAAATCAAATTTTAGTCCTTACTACAAATTGATTTATGGTTTTTTCTGCTTGGAGCTGCTGGGACCTCGAGCCCTGATCAACCAGGCTGCACGTTCCCCTGTGTGCCCCTATGGGGCAGAGGGGGAACACTGGCATGGGGGAAGTGTCTCTAAAAGAAAAATTAGCCTTAAGAGTTCTTTCTGAAAGGGTTTGCAAAATCTTACAGAATCACAGGGTTGGAAAAGCACTTTAAGGCTATTGAGTCCAACTGTTCCCTCAGCACTGCCAAGGCCACCATTGACCCATGTTCCCAAGTGCCACATCCACATGGATTTTAATTCTCCCCACTCCACCACTGCCCTGGGCAGCCCTTTGGATGAAGAAAACTTTTCAAAGATCCAGATGTGCAAAAAGAAGGAAAGGATTTGTGGTGGTCATGTTTGAGTACTCTGCAATCCTTTCCTTGAAGTGTTAGAGTAAAAATGTTCTGATTAGTGACTTGTTTGGTTACATCCCTGCTGATGTCTCGTGGTTATCTTGGTGACAAGAATCCTCAACTGGAGGCTGGAAATCACAATCACTTCACTTGAAAGTGGTGTGGTCTCCTGGGCTCTGACCAAGTAATTACGTTTCAAACTTGAAATGAAATGTCTTCCTTGAAATGAGAATTTAAATGAATTAGCTGCATCTCTTGGCAGGCACTGGTTTAATTTAAACTCCAGGTATAGTCCTGGCTTGGCACACAGAGCTTAACTGCAGCCACTCCTAACAAAGAAAAACAAGGGGAGAGCAGAGCCTGGCTGAGGCAGTGCTGGGGTTTGAAGTTTTTTACAACTATTGAAATTGCTCTCTAATTAATTAACCTTGACATAATGGTTTGCCTGTTGAAGGATGTTCACTTGAGCCCACAGATGAATTCTCATTTGCCACTCAAATGTGAACCATCAGGGCAGGGCTGAGGGAGCTCCTGCTGGTTGACAAGGTGGGGCTTGGTCACAGGTTGGACTCAATGATCTTGGAGGTCTTTTCCTACCTGGCTGATTCTGAGAGGCTGCAGAACTCATTGCTGTGGGGGAGACTGTCCTGGTGCTGGTTTTGGGCTGTAAGAATTGGCATTTCCCCCAGGGAGAGGTGGCAGGAGTCCTGGGATGGCAGCAGCCTTGAGCAGGAAGGCTGGGTGGGATCTGGGAATGGCTGTCTCTGTGATGGGGCAGGGTGGAGTGGCTGGAAAAGTGAGAATCCACATAAAAATAAGTGCATTGGAATATTGGAAATGCTTTTAAATGTACTGCACCCCTAAAAAAGGGGAAGATTACACCCCAAATGCCAAAACAACAAGAACAATTTTATTACTCCTGACATGAAATTGTTGGGGGAACACCATGGATCTTCCCAAAGAGAACTCTTAGCTAATCATGAAGTCATTTGTTGATACACCTCCTAATTTTGCATCTGATATTTATTTAGCAGCCTAAAATGTTTTTGTCACGTCCTGGAAGGCACCTCATTAGCTCTGTTATTTGTCCCATTAGTGCAGTTGATCACACGTTGGCGTTGGCGGCGCGTGCCTCGGAGCACGGGCTGGTGTGGAGGTAGATGTGTTTCACAGGCCTGAGTATGAGCTGGAGCTGGCAAAACAGGGAGTGATTTAATGAAGTTTTGATACAGCTCATCAGATACTGAAATGGGAAGATGCAATATTAATTTAGAAACGCATTATCATTTCAATTGTAGTTGTTCCGAAGAGTATTAATAACAGGGGAGCTTGTGGCGGTTTGGGAGGATGATGTATTATTCTAAAGGCAAAAATATTCTTCAGAATTATGTTTCATTTGACACCTAAACATCTAGCATATTCCTATTATCACTGTGTAATCAATTTTTTTTGCTGTGTCTTCCGTGCTTACAAACATAATCACTGGAGGCATTTCAGCACTGCGCAGGAGGTTCTGGAGGGGGGAGGCAGGATGAGCTTAAAACACCAGGCTGACAACTTCTATCTTTTAATCCTCAATTCTTCTGTGGATTTAAATGACTTGAAATTCTTTTTGACAGCAGGAAGTCCTTTTGCTGTCACAAGCGAAAGAAAGAAAGAATGCAAATGTCATTTAAAACTTGTTCCATCTGTGTCAGATCAGGCCATGTCCCACGGGGGGGACTGACCACCTCTGAAAGCTTTGATCCTTCTTACATGGAACTTGGTGGATCCTGGGATGAGTGAGGGGTGTCCCAGTCTGCTGAAACAGATTTGGCTCAACCAGAGCAGCATTCCTGGTGATAAGAGATGTAGAAAACATATCCAGATTTTTCTGACCTCAGGAGATTTGATGAACCTGATTTGGACAAACCTGAATTAACTATTTCTTGGTAATCTATGAAACCACCCTCCTTTTTACTGTGAAACTTGTTCAGGGCATAGCCTCACTCTGAGTGCCCAGCCTGAAGTCCTCACGGAACCAAAAACCTTGAAGATCATTGAGTGCAACTGTGAATTGTGCAAATGGTGAGCTCAATCTCTGAAGAACAGTCAGGAGGAGCTGGCAGGAAGGGATGTGCTTTAAAAGTCTGCTTGGGGATGTCCCTCCTGCTGTGCCTGCCCCTGTAGCATGTCCCTGCTCCTCAGCTGTCTGAGATAAAAAGGAATGTTCTGGAAAATACTTAGATGGCTTGAACTGTGCATTGTACTGTTGAAGCATGGCAACATTTAAATGGCCTCTCACTCTGTCACTAGTAGGAGTCCTGCCATCCTGCATTTGAATAATCCAGATCCTCCTGTGATGTGGGGATGTGACCAAGGCCATCAGTGTCATCTGTTCCTGCTGCCTTTTGGACCCATCCCAGTGGGGCAGCTCTGGAGCCTGTGAAGAATCTGGGGTTTCCTCTATGGCTCGGGCTCTAATCAAGGCCTATTCACACTCTGATGGTGCTTTGGGAAAATGTACAGGTTCTCGCCAAAAACCTTGCTCATGGCTTGGGTGAGCTCCAGCCCAAACAACCACTTAATTACCACAGTCTCCTGGCACTGGTGTACGAGCAAATTCCCAGATAACTGCAGAACAAAGCAATATTTTGCATTCATTTGTAGTCACAACCATTTAATTTGTGAATTCTTGAAATCCTGAAGTTTTAGAGTGAATGCCAGCCTGCTGCCTTCCTGCCCAAGATGCAGGGCTAGATCATGGACTGCTCCAGGCTGATCTGGCTCAGAGGGCTCTGGGGGATTGGGGCAGTTGTCCAGCAGCCACACCAGCTCTGCACAGCAGGCACAGCATCCTCAGGCATCCCAAAGGGCTCATCTCACACCACATGTCATCTTCTGTTTCCAGCTGCTCCTGAAGATGCCTTTCTGGCAGTGTGCCAGGAAGTTCCTGAAGATCTCTACTGGGTCTCTGGACTTCAGCTTTTCTGCCTGGGTTTTAATAAACCCGTTACTGCTGCCTAGCTGGATGCTTGGCAGCTCTGCTGGGCTCCAGCTGCTCGCACTGCAGCACCTTCCATAATTTTCCTGACACAGGCAGCAAAACAACCTTGGCTGGTTTCTCCCAGCCTGTGGGACCTGTCATTTCCCCAAGAAGGCTCTCAGAGCCTGCTGGCTTTTTTTTTTTTAGCCAGCCAGAGCTCTGGTGGGGACAGGCAGGTGATGGATGAGCAGTGCTCCCTCAAGTGTGCAAGCAGCCGTGCATCATCTCGGCAGGCAGAGACAGCTGGGCACGAGGCAGAGCCTGTTTGCTCAGAGCACACTCAGGCTCAGAAATATGTTTGCTGGACACTGTTCCGCCAGGGAGAATGCTGGAATTGAGCTTTTCTTAGGGAGCTGTGAGCCTGCTCTTACAGGCAGGGTTAGCTTTACCTGACACTGGCTTTTAGTGGAAATACCATCTAGTGATTTCCTAGTTCTGAGATTGTCACTGTGGGGGCTCAGCTGCACTGCTGTGCCCAAGGACTGCCATGGTGGGCACTGCTGGTGGCAGGGTTTTGGGCTCCAGGGAAAAGAAGGAATTTCAAACTGAATATTCAAATGGAATATTAGGAAGAAATTCTTCCCTGTGAGGGTGGTGAGGCCTTGACACAGGGTGCCCAGAGAAGCTGTGGCTGCCCCAGGATCCCAAGGCCAGGCTGAATGGGGCTTGGAGAAACCTGAGATAGTGGAAGCTGTCCCTGCCCATGGCACGGGGTGGAGCTGGATTGGCTTTAATGTCCTTTCCAACCCAAACCATTCTGAGATTCTCTGTCTGTCAGTCTGTACTCAGGCCTGAGGGATTGTGAAGGACAAAGTCACCTCTGGGGATGCTGTGGGTCAGGTCAGGATGGGAGCATGGCTGGAAGATCTCACACACCTGATCCAGGTGTAGATGAGAAAATTGCTTTGATGGTTTGTGCAGAAGTTCAGAGGCAGCAGCCAGACATGTGTTGTTGCCTCCACCATCTCATGGAATAAGAAGGCACCCGTTGGTTAAAAAGAGCCAGATGCTCCAACAGCTGCCAGCAGACACCTCCTCCTCCTCTTAGGGTGTCTGCTCTTGGAACAAGGATTTTACCCTGTTGTGTGCATATATATGCAAAAAGTAACCAAGGATGAGCAAAGGCAAATCTGCCACTTCAAATGAAATTACAAAATTCAAATTTAAGGGAATATTTCTGTTAGGTAGAGATTCAGAAAAATAATTTCCTCAGTAATTTCTTTATTTGATTCCCAAACCAGGGCAAAAAAAAAAAAAAAGGGCTTAAACATCAGCTTGTACAGTGGTTTTCCCCTATGGGTACTGTTTTGTGGCTGCCCTCTGAGTTGGATTTTGAGCCTTACTTGAGTTTCAAATTTTTTGCACATTTGGGTGCTCTGAGTGAGAGTGCTGGAGCCTGAGTGTGCTGCAAGAGCCCATCACACAGAGCTGGGCCTGAGGAGTCACCACAGGTCACAGCAGCCTTAGGGACAGCTTTTGGCATGTTCTCATCGAATCGAACCTATAAAAATAAATCTTTGTGTTATACTGCTGGTTTCACAGTAATTTAAATCAACAAAGGCCTGAGCTCCCTCTCCAGTGGCTGCTGCTCTTGCCATGTGATGGAGGAAGACAAATAACCAGGCAATATTTTACTCCTCAGGCTCTGCCACTGGCAAACACTTCCAAACACGCTCTGTGAATTTATGCTGCTGGTGGCAGACTTCCCTGGCAATCCTGGTAATTAATCACTCTGTTTAACAATGAGGAACATTTCACTGCTCTGATTAGCACCAGGTGAAGTGATCAGCACAATTAATCACGTGCAGGCAAGGACTGACATTGGATTTGAGCAGAGAAAGTTTCATTTGAAACCAGAGTTTCCTGTGTGTGTGGTGTCAGAAGAGCCTTGGCACTCAGTTGTCCCCCAAGGTGGGGATAAGTGTAGAATAAAGTGTATCTGGGAAAAAATACCACAAATATGGGATATTTATACCCCAGGTCCATCACTCAGGGAATCTAGGAAGGCCAAGTGACTCACATGAGCTGCTCACAATTACCCATGTTTGCACATTCCCCTGGGAAAAACTCCAAAACTTCAACAAGTCCCAAAACACTTTCTAAAAATATATTCTTTAAAGATACTTTTCCTGTTTTTGCTGTTTATATCAGCTTTGCATTGCCTGCTCTTTGACTGTAAGACTCTAGTGAATATTTCATGTGGCTCAGTTGCCAGCAGCTGCTCTGGAGAGCCCTGAAGGAGTCGCTTGTAGCCGTCACTGCGGTGCCAGGTGATGTGACAGTCCCTCCCACGCAGCTCTGCCGTCAGTGCCACAGCTCCTGTCCTGTCCTCACCTTCTGAATCCATCCTGGAGCCACAGTGCAGTGTTTAAATTGCAGCTCTGGCCCCTTTCTGTGCCCCAGAGAGACTCAAGTTCAGGGTTTTAGGGTTGTGGAATTGAACAGCCTTAGGGAACCACTGTCAGAAACAAGAGGCTCCCGGCGATGATTTGAATCTGTTGGTGAATTACAACATACATTTTTCAGATGTTCATATATTTATCCTTTCCCATAGTGCTGTGTTTCCTTTGGATAGATGTGCTGATGAATTACCATCACAGGACAGGTTTCCTTTGAGCCGGGTGATGTGGGCAGCCTTCAGAATCACTGAAAATAACAGAACAACCTGAAAACAATGAGAAATACCTTGATCTGTGCTTATTCTCTTACTCTGTGCCACCATGAAGCTTTTTCCCAAAGCTGGGCTGGCAGCAGAGGGGTCTGTCAGTGAACATCCAGAGGTGGAATCATAGAATCCTGGAAAAGACCTTTAAGACATCAAATCCAACTATGAACACTTCTAGGGATGGAGATTCTACCACTGCCCTGGGCAGCCTGTGCCAATGTTTTATGACCCTTTCTGTGAAAAATTGTTTTCTAATATCTCATCTAAACCTCTCCTGGCACAGCCTGGGGCCATTTGTGCCTGCAGCCCATGCTCTGCTGAAGCATTGCTGGCTGTGGGTGATTGTTCCATGGAATTCCTTGATACCTAACCAGGGGTTTTCCTCTCTGGGTGGCTGAAGTGGGAGGAGATTTTTCCTGGTCATGCTCTGCCTGCTCCAAGGATCAGTTCACACCTGACCCAGTTCTGCCTTGCTGTGGTTCCACTGAGTGCAGAAAAGGGATTCTGAGGGAGGAAATACCAAAAAATTAGAAGTTAGAATTAGAATTAGAAAGAATTAGAATTAGAACCAGGCCTGGTTGTGCCTGTTGCACCCTCTTTGAGGACCTTGAAGCAAGTAAGACACAGACACTCCAGACTGTTTTCTCTTCCTATTCCACATGTTCCATGTTTCCCAAAGGCAGTGGGTGAGCACGTGCAGGATGTGGCAGCACATGCAGTAATTTCTGTAAGGCTGGAGTTTTATTTTTAAGGTTTTCAGTGCATACCAACATCTCCCCATTGTTGCTGGTCCCCTCTGGAGTAAGAGGGAGGCTCTCCCAGGAGGAGGCAGCAGCAGCTGCAGAGCTGTGGAGCCTTTGTCAGCAAGTGGCAGAGGGGATCTGAAACATGGACAGGGTGATTAATCTGGATTACGGCAGGAAACATGTTTTCCTGTGTCAGATCCATCTTACAAATCCCAAGGCAGCTGCTGCTCTTCATCAGAGTTCAGTGAATCTTTTGCTGAAATTAAACAGTCCAGTGACAGGAGAGACGCATGAAATGGCTCTCATTCCCTTTAAGCTGACTGCTCACATTCCTTGCTGCCTCTGTTTGCCTTTTCCAAAGGTAAGACCAACCATTAATTTAGTAATTTGTGGGCCCGACAGACTCGGAGGCTTTCAAAGGTTATTGCTCACACATCCTCGTCTCCCAGCCCTGTGGGACGTGCTCTGTGAAGTGCTGGAAATGGTGCATGATGAGGGGGATGCCCTTTGGAAAAGGTTAAGCCTGCTGCTGGCTGATCAGGGCCCTGGAGCAGGGGGAGGCCGGAGGGAAATCAGGGAGAGCAGAGGGAGGAGGCCGGGACTGAGCCCGGGCCCAGGGGTGCAGGGGGGAATTCAGACTGGTGCCTTGGGATTTCACCTTTTCTATCCTTCATAAACATGTAATCCTGGAATTCTTTAGTGTCTAACTCCAAACTCCATGTGCAAGGGAAAGAAGAAAAGCAAAATGGTGGAAATCCAGAAAGCCCAGTGGTTTTTAGGAAGATGAGCAGAAATTCACTGATGTCACTGGGCCTTTGCACTCTCTGACGCCCCACTAGGCCAGTCCTGGTGCCAAGTGTCTCTGGCTGTGAGACCTTAGGATTCCAGCTTTTATATTTTTCATCTATTCATAATCCTATAATTCTTTAGTGTGTAACTCTAAACTCCATATCCAGTGTGAGCTGCTGCTTTCCCATTTTGGACAGACACAACAATTCCTCTCCAGGCCTGGCAATCAAGGACGCCTCACTGCCTCAGGCCTGAGAGATGGAAACAAAAGTGAGTTGGGGGCAGAAACTTGGGGTCAATGACTTCATTAGCTGAAGCTGTAATTGGAAGATGAACCCCCAACATGCAAATGGCCCAAACTTATAAAAGTTTGTGAAAAGCTGTGACCTGTCATCCATTTCGGGTGTAGCCCCTGGGGGGCTTTGTCTGCCCTAAATGTCTCTGAAGGCCCTTCAATAAATATAACTGCTTTTTATTGCCTTAATTTTGTCTGGCCTCAGTTTTAGGTAGCCCCAGAAAAGGCATCAGGATGAGTGGGATCAGATGAACCCTGCCACTGCCCCTGCTGCATTTCAGCCCCTCTACAGTGTCCTGGTGAGGGGATGCAATGTCATTGTGGCCGCAGCTTCTGCAGCCCCCCCAGCTCCATTGGGGTGCTGCTGATTTTGGCTCTGCTCTTGGTAACCAACAGCCAAATACTCTGCCCATGACAGTGGCTAGGCTTGGTTTATTTTATTTTTGTAATGCAGAAGATCACAGAATCATTGAGGTTGGAAAAGGCCGCCAAGGTCATTGAGTCCAACCTGTGGCTGATTCCCACCTTGTCCCCAGCCCAGAGCACTGAGTGTCACATTCTGCCCTTCCTTGGACACCTCCAGGGGTGGGGACTCCACCCTGAGCAGGCCATTCCGCTGTCTCACCACCCTTTCCATGGAGAAATTCTTCCTGGATATTCATAATTGTACATTTGCAAGTGAAACAAGCCACAGACATATTTTGGGCAACTGAAAGGAATGAGAACAGGAGCTGATATTTAGCTATTGAAATTTTATACTTCAGCATTGTCTACTTAATAACTTCATTATTGCTGCCCCCAAGCCTCCATTAAACCACAATTGCAAAACTGGTTTTAGTCTGTGTTTTTGGATTAATTCTGTTTGTTCCTGTTTCCATCTACTCGGTTTTTCTTTCAAATCAGGAGAACTGAAACCTCCCAACAGCCAACACAGGGAGAAGGGGAAATCTGAACAGAAAATCCCAGAATTTGCAGCCTCATCCAGGGAGGTGAGCTGGGCTCTGTCACTACCCCCTGTCCCTGGTGAGCTGTGTCTGCAGAAGGGAATTCTGTGGGTTCTCTCCCCACAACCTGCCCTGGGAGGGAACATTCAGCAGCTTTTCCAGCTCCATTAGGTGGTCCAGCTGAAATGAATGGAGCTAATGAACATGTGCACAAGCTGGATGGCTCAGGAGCTGGAGAGCCTGGGAGCAAGTGAGGCAGAATTAGGCAGGTAAAGAACCTGATTGTTTATCAGGTGATAAAAGATTGGTGTGAATTGCAGGAGACACTGGAAATTTGGAAGATATGTAGATCTAAATGGGTACATTTGTTCCAATTAAATAAGGGTAAGGTAGCAGGATGCCTGTTCAGAAGCATCACAGACTGAGGTTTTAATCATATTTACTCTGATTGCTGGAAGAACAATTAATGGGAATGGTCCTGTGGCTGGAAAGCCCCATGGTGCTGGTCAAAGCCTCCCTCACATGTTCTTGAGAAGGGAAGGGATGGCAAACCAAGGTGACATGGAAACCCCTCCTGATAAGCTGTTTTTAGTGAATCTGAACCTTCCACTTTGTTATGAGGCTTGGTTTCTTCTCTGTAAAGTTTTGTTTGGTTTTAAAAACAATTTTTAATTGGGAATTTTACCAGGTTCATTTCCTAAGCTGGTATTGGTTTTTTTCCAATTACAAGTGTTCTTCCTGCAGCCTTTGGAAAACACAATATTTCTGTGAAGGTTTTGGGAAGCATCTCAAAGAAAATTTTGATTAAAAACCTGCGAAGTGAAGCATGTGAGAAGTGTGTTGTTACGGGCAGCCTCCCCAAAGTAATCTATTTTTATGAAAAACTGGAATGTGCTCATTTACACCCATTGCCCTGAGGACACAGATCTCTCTTGGGAGGGGGGGAAGGATGTTTCCAGAGGTTTTTGATACAGAGAGAAAACTCAACCCCTTGAATTTCTCTTCTTTATGTCCCATCTTGAAGCTCCTGCTGTTCCTGTCACCCCTGTCCTGTCACAGCTGCTGGTGCTCAATGTAAACAGAGATTTCCCAACCCCAGAGCCCTCTGGAAAAATCTCCTGTCAGGTTCATGCAGCCACTGCTTGGCACCTTCCCCCCATTCAGGGCTCAGGATTCCTGTGGCATTGATTGAACAGGAAATTCATGGAGGAAAATTAAGCCTCCAAAAGATACAATAATTTAAATAATTGGCAATTTTTTGTGTGTATGTGAGAACATGAGAAATGCAGCTTGTTCATTCACTGTCAGTTCCTCCAGGACTGCATTACAGGAGCAGATGAATTCTTATGAAACAAAGATTCTATTTTCATGCAAATATCCCTCAGTAATAAAATACCCAGGGAATAAAAATGACAGGAAAATGTATGAGGTACAAGCAGAGCTGTTTCCAGAGCAGTGTGTTTCCCATGGAGCTTCAGTGGCTCCTCACACCCCAGGCTGTGGTGGGACAAGGTGCTGGGCAGGATCAGGCTCTGGGAGCAGCGGGATGGGGCAAGTGGCTGCACCTGCTGCTCATGGAATCAGGGAACCATTCAGGGAGGAAAAGATGCTGCTTCTGAGCTGCAATTTCTGGGCAGAAATGATCTTTTCTGCTCCCATATTGTGACAGGGAAACCCCTTTGTACAGGGTTAGAAGAGGCTACCTGAACTGCTGTGAAGGGAGGTTTTCAGAGGTACAAATTTGAATTTTTTCTTCCTTCTATTTAAAATAACTTTAAGTTATTCTGTCAAAGCAAAAATCTTTTGTTCAGAATTCCTTTGAATGCCAAAGCTGATAACGAATTCTTAACACCTCTGTTGTGATCCAAGTGTGAGGAATTTACCTGGAATGGCAGCAGAATGGTGGGATGTGGGGCAGGCTCAGCCTGTCCATACCTGGGTGGTTCCCAAGGCTAATTTCTGCATATTCTTAATTGCTCCTCTCTTCTCTTCCCTTTGGGAATGCCATGTCCATCTCTCAGGCTGCTGGGTGTCCTGCCAGCCTGTTGCAACATTAATCAGTTTATTTCCTGCTGTATCTCCGGCCTTCCAAGCATGGATTTAAACATTAGATGAAACTAAATTAATCAATGTATAAATTAATTACCAAAAATGACTTCGCCTCAGAGGCTGAAGCAGGGATGGCTGAAAGAGAGAAACCTAAATACCCAAATTAAAATCTCGATCAAACTTTAAAAATAATGGATAATTACAGGGCTTTTTTTTTTTTTTAATGTTCATATTAAATTGTAAGGAATTATTAGATATTTAACTGACATTTATCCAGATAGCCCACAGCAAGTTAGGTAGCGCTTACATGCTGTAATAAATGTCAGCATTTAAAAATTAATTGCTGTGCTATCTAACTTGCTGTGGGCTGTCTCGTTAAATATTAATGGGATGTCTAAAAATATGTTATGAGCTGAAAGGATTATTTGGATACGGGATTGCGGAGCTCTAAAGCCTAGAGGGGAAAGCTGTGTTTGAGCATCAGCAGTTCCTTGGGATTGCTGTGTGATGAGGCAGCTCTGGCTGTGCCCTCTCCAGCAGGAATGGGGTCTGGGAGAGCCCAGGGCTGTGTGGAGAGCTGGGCTGTGGGAGAAATCCTTCCCTGGGAGGGTGGGGAGGCCCTGGCACAGGTTCCCAGAGAAGCCTCTGGATCCCTGGGAATGTTCCAGGCCAGGTGGGACGGGGCTTGGAGCAGCCTGGGACAGTGAAAGGTGTCCTTGCCCGTGGCAGGGGTGGAATGGGATGAGTTTAAGGTCCTTTCAACCCAAACCTGTCTGGGATTCTGTGATCCTTTAGCTCCTTTGATTATGCATTAAAGGAAACCAGTCCTGGCAAAGATTGATCAGCTCCTCAGCAAGGAGATAGGATCCCCCTGCTCACCTGGAGGAGAATCAGCAGCTGTGGGTACTCTGGTGATGCCTTAAGTTTTAATTTGAATATTTTTCAGATTCTGTGCTGCTTTAGTGTGCAGGTCTGAACTTCATATTAGGGGAGGGTGAGCTCTCTTCACAGAGTAGGGAAACAAAACAATTCCTGCTCTAGCTGGAGACCAAGGACAAATGATCCAAATCTCAGGTCCAAGAGCACAAACAACATGGGCTGAAGAGAGAAAAACAAGAAGGTTGGGACTTCATAAGCTAAAGCTGGAATTGAACAATTAACTCCAATATGCAAATGGACCAGAACTTATAAAAGTGGGAGACCTCGTGATCAGTGGTCCATTTTTTGACCATTTTGGTTCATCTTGGGTGTAGTCCTGGCTGGGCTCTTGTGCTGCCCAAGGTGGATCCATTGAGGAGATCCTTTTAATAAATCCCTGCTTTATTCTTTAACTCTGTCCAGTCTCTGTTCTATGTCAGCCTTCCCAAGGCATCACTGGGACCCTGCTGGTGCAGGAAGAGCCAAGAAATTCACACCCGACCCAGCTCTGCCTTGCTGTGCTTCCACTGAGTGCAGGAATGAGATTATGACAGAGGAAATAACAAAAAATTAGAATTTAAGTCCTGGTTGTGCCTGTTGCACCCTCTTTGAGGACCTTGAAGCAAACTCAGTGTTGCTGTTTCACATCTCTCCTACTCCCCCATCTCCAGGGTGGGGATGGCCCTTGAGGTCAGGCTGGGAAGGAGGAGGAGGAGGAAGGGAGAAAGTCTGAGCATGGCCTCAGCTGCTCCCTGCCAGGAGGAGATAACGCACAGTGGGGAAGAGACAAAAGAGAAGGAAGGGAGGTCCTGTCCAACACGAGTACTGGTACTTATTATTTATTTTGAGCAAGCCTTGCCAAGTGCTTTGCAGGGAACATACAGTGTGAGGGGTTTGGTTTAAAGAGCAGCACAAGCACCAGGAGGGAAAAGTCTTTTGCAGCTCAGTGAAAAACTGAAGGGATATTTCTGTCCTGAGTCAGTCTCCCCTATGAATTATGCATGCTGGCCTCCCAGAAACACGGGGTAATCAGGAATAGCTGTGCCCATGATAAACACAATGCATGTTGCTGTAATAGAGCTAAAGACCATTCCCAGCCACACTTACTATTGAAGCTAAGAAATGTGCAGTGTTTTCCCACTCAGCCACCACTTTAACTCCAATGCTCTGCTATTCCCCAAACACTAATAAAGTGTTTGGAGTGAGTGAGAGTTTCTGCATGCAGAGGAAAGGCTGCTGGATCAGACTGTGGGATAGTTCTGCCTGTGGCTGCAGGGTTTGGAGCCAGGACAGGTACCTGGTGGGGTTCCCTGGTGAGCTCCTCCCCTGAGGGTTCACTCACAGGTGCCACAGCCTGGGGGGGTGAGTTCAGGGGCTGCCTCACCCCTCTTTGCCTCAGTTCCACTGCTCTTTTTTTTGTCCATATTAAATAAAATCCAACAAAATTTGGACTTGGTGATCTCAGAGGTCTTTTCCAACCTAAATGGTTCTGTGATTCCCTGATTTTGTAGCCTCTGAAAATGCACCGTGATGTAGCGTTTCAGTGAGCTGAAGCATGTGGAACAGATCTGCATGGATTTTGGAGAAGTGGCACCTTGGAAATAGAATTGGTGGGATTGCTGAAGGAGCACCTGCTGAGCCCTCTGCCCACCTTGAGCAGGAGGAGACAAAGCATGTCTTGCACAATTTCTGTCATTTCCAGCCTCAACCTTTTCCCAAAATGCTCTGGAATGCCCGCATGAAGTAGAACATTCTCTGCAAACACTCATCCAGCACGTTGACTTTGATTCAAAAAAAACCCATCAGAGAATTGAATTGAAGATGATTCAGAATTCCCACTTCCTTCCCCCTGAACAGACCAAGGAATGTGATTTCATTCATTGTATACTCAGTTCAAGGCACCATTTACTGCTAAAGGATCGAGCAAATATAATTTAAAGTTCCACTGTGCATGTGACAGATTTAATTAGTGTACTTGGGAGCTCGAAGTAACTCAGAAAGTATTTGTTTGCATAAAACCAGGCTGTGTCTGCAATTTAAACTGGAATCAAGTAATGCAGTTATGGAGGATTTAATGAGTTGTTGCGTAAACACCATCCTGGATGGGGAGTTAGATTAGGAAATAAAACTGGGTTAGTAAGTGCACCCAAATCCAGCCTGCCATATTCTCCTGCCCACAGAGGCTGTTAATGCCATTCAGCAAACATGGATGGAACTGTGTGGCTGTGGGAGGAGCTGGAGTGAGGATTTCTGGTGTGGTTATCCTGTCTGTGCATCCACTGGAGCATCACTCCCCTGGCTGGAAGTGACAGTGGTGAAGGCACTGATGGGATCAGCTCCTTGACAGGAGGAAAGTCTCACAGATAACTTCATCCCCTGTGGGCATTGGGAGGTGTGTCCTAAAATACCCCAATGTTTTGTGCAGGGCTGTCAGAAAAGGGTCTTGGCTGGGAGGATGAGGCAGAGATAGAGCCCAGTCTGCTGTTCCTGCCTTGTACAATTCTGTCCATCACATTCACAGGTTGGGCTGGCAGCCTGCTCAGAACCTGCCTGTGAAGCCGGTGAGGATCCAGGTTGGAGGGAAAGGTGATGACACAGCCCAGGTGTTGAAACCATGGATGCTGAGAATTTGAGACTTTCTGTGTTTTTAGGCATAGAGCTTCAAGAGGACACTACATTTCATCTGAGGTCGTGGAGAAGGCTTCCAAAATGGAATGATAAAACTGGGATTGTGGCATTACTCAGATTTACGTGAGGAGCAGAAAAAATGGCTCACAGGGATGCGGAGCAGGGTCACTGGCCGTGGGCAGGATGAGTGATGCTCCGTGAGCCCTCAGGGAGAAACCCTCAGGTATTGATTAAAGCCAGCACGAATTGCAGGAATTGCAGGCAGATGGTTCTCTCTGCCCACTCCCCAAAGGAATCTCCATCCTGAATTTCACATATAAAACCCATTATCTCCTACAGCCCCGAGCTGCAGTGATGAAATTGGGGGAGTGAATTCTCGTTTCCGACTTGGAAACAACTTTCAGTTGTTACCTGGTACCTCTGGAGGTCACTATAACAAAGAAAAATACAGATACTGGAAGAGGGTTTTAAGGTTTTTATTTGACTATTTGCTCTCGAAGTTATTTTTTGTGTTATAGCATGTGCATGTGTGAAACCTGATCAATTAATGTGGCTGTTTTAATTAATTTCTCTGTGGAAAGTTCTTGATCCTGCAAGATTTTGATTTGTCTGTCCTCGTTACCTACAGCACTCAATGCCTGCTGTGCCTTCCCAGTTTGAAGACCTTCCCACTGGTTAGAACTGGAAGATCTAACCTGGCACTCCACATCCTGCCAATCTGTGCAGACCCTCCAAAAATCTGAGATGTGAGGAAGCTTTGATGTAATTTAATTCAAGGTTTTTTACACTGATGCCAGAACTGCAACGTGGGCTTCTTAAGAGACATATTTTTAAATGGGAATAGTTTTAAGGCAAATTAACTTAAGTTGCACCTAATCCCATGTCCAGTAGGTCATATTCCACCACTGGGGTATCAGGTGATCCTTCTTAATAAAGCAAAAATTTTATTAAATAATGAATGGTAAAGGTGGCAAACTGCAGTGGAATTTAATAGCTGCTAATTGTCTTTTTTTTGGTGACGTATACCAAACCAAGAAAGGACTCAATACAGTCATTATTATTTCTCTAATGCTTCTCTAAACTGCAAAGTGGTCAAAAAGACCTTTGACAACACAGGAGTAGTAATTTCTCCTTACTCCATCCTGCATCCCTCCTTATTCCATCCCACATCCCTCCTTACCTTGTCCCCCATCCCTCCTGTCCCCTGGAGGTTCTCTGGTGTTTGCTGGAAGCTCAGAGCACAAGCTAAAGGCTCCCACTCTGTAGTACTGCTGCTCTCTCTCTCTCACTCTTCTCAAGGAATTGGTTGAAACAAGAGTTTGATATCTGTACTTTGCCAGATGTGGGAGAAACAGGCCAGAAAATGAAGGGGTTACTGCAGGAAGAGGGAATGAAAACAGACTCCCCTGAGGCAGTGTTACCTTGTTCCATTTTTCCCTTAGCAGAAAAAAAATAGTACAGAGGACCCTGCAAGGAGCCACCCAGCCCTGGCTCTCATGCCTCTGCTGCTGACACTGCAAATGGTCTGAAGTTTGAAAAAAAAAAAAAAAAGAAATATCCCTACAAAGGGAATTTTTGTTAATGCTACCATTTAAAACATTGTTTGTTTGAAAGATGCTGATGGAGCCATTTCCATTGGTTTCTGTTCTTAGTCCTTGCTGGTGGAGATGGGTGCTCGTATCAGCAATTTCACACCCTGTGTTGTGTCTTTATTTCAGGGTAGACAATTGCAGCATCACTCACAAGATGTGATTTGGGAACTTTCCAGGAGAAATAAGAATTTTTCATCCTTGTGATATGCAGCATGACCTTCAACTCCCAACACCCTAAAATAAAGTTTGTCTGAACTTTCCCATTGATGTATGCAGGCTGTAGGATAAAGCCTGAAGGTTCCTCCTGCTTGGAAGCTTGTGCTCTTCAGTAGTTTATCACCTGGAAAGTACAATGTCTGTTCCCTGATATGTCAGGATAGAGACACTATTTTTTGTTTGATGGCTCAGCTTGACTTTTCAATGACTAAAATTTACATCGTGGGGTTTCAATCATCTGAGTTAGTTCTCAAAAGCCTTTGATCACTGCCCGTGGGTTAACTGCTCTGAGGAGTCTCAAAACTGTTGGTATTGTTAAACAGACAACATATTTTTCTTTTGATTAGACACCGAGGCCAGCAACACTGTCTGCTGCGCAGAGTTATCTGAGCAGTCTTCTCAAGTGCTGCAAGTTTACCCTTGAATATGACAGATATAAACCACCTTTTCTGTGTCTGTGTATCTTTCAGTCAAGTGATTGATCTGCCACATTAGTGTGAGCTCCAGCTTTGTCACCCTGGCACTTGCAGGCTGAGCTATATATTCTGCAAGGGGAGCTTGCCAAGGACACTCCTAGGATGGAGTAATCACCAGAAGAAACCTTTGCATCATTTGCAAATATATGAATTTGGTTTGTATACTAGCAGGCACAGAATGTCCCTAACAGAAATTGTTTTCAAGGACAAGCACAGAGCCCAGAGAAAATTCTCCTGCAGCTTCCAGCCTCAGTCGCATCACTTAACATCTTAACTTTTCAGAGGTGCTACCAACCAGCTGGTTAAAAACCTCTGCTGAAATTATTTCAACAGCTCTGTAAGGACATACAGGAAGGACACGAGCAACGTGGTATGAGCTCTGATTCATAATTTTTCTTTAAATTAATTTTTGGAAATGAATGCAAAAAAGATGAAGATGCATTGCAGAAGTGGGACAGAGCATGGCAAATTCAATCACTTTATTCAGGACACGGATAATTCCTAATGACAGTAGGCAGGACAGCAAGGCCCTATCAATTAGTGCCAATCAGGTGCTAAGTGTAGCTTCTGTTCCAGGGTAAATGTGAGCAGGAGATGAAGCTTCTTCCTTTTGCTGGAGGAGCTGTTGGAGGAGCTGCACGTTCTCAGTGCTGACTTGCACAAAAATCAAGCAGGAAAAAGCCCACAGTGTCATCCCTTGGGGCTTCCTGAATTTCAAGGGCTTTAAGTGTGGAGTAAGTTCCTTTGGTTAGAGCAGGCACAGTTCAGAGTGAACAGGACACATTCAGTGGGGGAGAGGGTGTCTCTTGTTCTGCCTTGCAGTCACTCCACGCAAAAAATAAGGAAAAAGAGCTCAGTAAGAGTTAAACAACAGTCTTAAAGCCTGCAAAGTTAGGTAACTGTAAATAGCAATTAAAAAGGATGCGTTTTGCAGTGGCTTTGGAAAGTGATTTTTTTGGAAATGAACATTTAAGAGAAGCGAAACTTATTGTGTGGTAATGGAAATGGAATTTTGTACAAGAACCAGCACCTGTGACCTGATGAACTGGGCAGCAGCAGGTCCAGGGTGTCCTTCCCACCCTAAAGGTGACATTCCTTTAGGATTTGGGACGTTTCCTCTCCAAGCCTGTTGGTGCCACAGCAGTGGGTGGCATTGACCTGTGGGGAGCTCAGCAGAGTACAAACTGTCAGATGAAGTTGGGGAGAAAAGAACCCTTGGAAGTTTGAATGGCAGCTGTCAAATGTGCAACCTCTGTTTCATTTGCCTTGAAAGATGAGAGATTCCTTGGTGACATTTAGCTCTGTCTCCAGAGGTGTAGAGGTGAGGGGTTCTGGAGACCACTTCTCTGAAGTGTTACAGAATAAGTATTCAGTTCTCTTTTCTCCTAAAAGACTCTGGGCATCTCGTTGAAATACCAAGGAGAGAAAGGTAGAAAGACATAAAAAGGTCATTAGAAAAATTTAAGAAAGTGGCATTTAGCAGATGGAATGGCCCTGTGATGGCTGCAGTGCCAGCCTTCACCCTAATTGTGGCTCAGAAAGATCAGCAGGAACGGTTTCAGAGGAATCTCAGAGAAATGTTCCAAGTCTCATTTGTCAATAGACTTTACTAAGGGACTGCTGATGAAGTAAAACAGAAAGCAACACATCTCTCTTCACTGCAGGAGCTGGAGTGAGTGATCTCTTTGAAGTTCCAATAGGAATTGCAAACACCAACAGGTTGTATCTCCCAGATCAGTTTTGGGCAGTCTCAGTGGGGATGTGGAGTCCTACCCTGCTCCTCACCTCCTGGAAGAGTGAAGGCTGGACATTCAGTGGAATCACTGAATTGAGGGATGGCCTGGGTTGGAAGGAAATTAAAGATCATGTAATTCCACCCTCCTGATATGGGCAGGGACACCTTCCACTAAAACAGGTTGCTGAGAGTCCCCTCCAACCTGGCCTTGAACACTCCTAGGAATGGGGCAGTTCCTGGAAGAACTGGTGGAGATTTGGTGGTTCCTGGGTTGTGTTTATTTGCTTTCAGATAATCTCACTGCTGAATTTTTTATAAATAAACCAAACAGGTATTAAAAGGAATTTAGTTGGTTTTTTGTCTGTTTTTTTTTTCTTTTTTTTTTTTTAAATTAGCATTTTAGCATGAACACCCCCCACCCCATACCAAGTCCAGGCTCTCTGTCCAGGGGGGAATATTCCCATACAGGATTATTCCCTGGTGCTGATGTTCTGACTGGCTGGGAGGAAAGCTTGTTAAGAGGATTTTTTTCCCCAGTTCCTCCAGCTCTCCTCGTCCCTTGTTTGATGTGGGCAATCTGATATGAAGGCAAACACACCTTCAAGTGCTCAGGAAGTGCCAGGATCTGTGGAGATAATGAATTAAAACGCTGCCATGGAGCTCGTTCCACCTCAGATGTGCACGTTTAATTATGTGACAGGTTTTGATAGAAAGTACAATGTTTAAGTGTCTGTAAATTCCAAGCATCCGGTTTGATGAACTGATCTTTATGTATTCCTGCCTCATAAATGGCTTTGAATGCACTTCTAACAAGGGACTGGATTAGGCATAATAGGACAGGGACAGCACGGGGAGAACGTTTCAATTGGCATCTAAAAGGCATCAGTTTCTGTGTGGGGTGAGAGTGTGAAAGTGCCTTTTAGAATAACCCGTGAAAAATGCAGGAGATGAGTTAAATGTGAACCCAGGAGGAAGGTCTTGAAGATTGTGCTTGCAGCAAAAATGTGATCAATGGGGAGCAAGAGCGAAACAATGCGGGGCTGCCGGCGAAGTAGGTCACCCGTTAACGAGGCACTGCCTCACGCAGAGGGAGAATTTAATTTTTAAACACCAGATCCTGCATTTGCCTGAAATAAAACCTAGCTGGAAATTTAGCAGCTGGCCAAATAAGAAAAGAAAAAAAAAATGTTTCATTCTGCTGCATTCGATTTTTATTAAATTTACTTATATAGTGGTTTAATAACTTTTAAGTGTTATTAGATGTGACTCCTTTGTGTTGCTGCTCAGGATTCCCACGAACCAGGAGCTGTTGAACGATGGTGGTTGTTGGGATGGTGCATTTCTTGCACTTATGCTATGGGAAGTTGATAAATTCAAGTTCTTTGTGTGCTGTCTGTTCACAGAAATAATATAAAAATCAATGTGTGGGTATGAAAAGCATGAGGTACCAAACCTTTGAGAAAGCAGCTGCTGTTGGAGTATCCTTTATGTAATTCCAGGGCTGTATAAAGTGTGAGTAAAGTGACATAATTCAGATTAAGCCTTTCCCAGCATATTTGCTCTTCATGAACAGCCCATAATTTAACACATTGCTGTTCCTCCAAGAGCAGCTCCACATTCACTTGAACCCTTCCTGCTGTAATTAGTATTTTATCTTATTGATTAATAGAGGAAGATCTATAAGGCCAGTCTTAAAATCATTTAGCAGTAAAACACTGTGCAATAATAGTGTCTCTGTAATCCCTTTAATAATGACACTAAGGAGTTATTATTTCTTCTCAGGTGTCCACACTGGATTTATGTCAATGAGAGGGAAATTCCTTGTGGGTCAGGGTGGTCACAGGCTGCAGTTTTGGAGTGCAGCTGAGCTGTGTGCAGCCAAGGTTCAGGGAGTTTAATAAATGCTGATAAACCACTAATCTATAATATTTAACCCTTCTGTCTTCTTTCATCTGCTACAATTTTGTGTTAGTGGAAAAATATCCTGTTTCATGGCCATACATTTTCCACAGAGCAAAATTTTTTTGAGAATGTTATTTTTTATTGCTGTTTTTGCTGGTTAGCAGAGGGTGTAAGGGAAGGTCCTGGAAAATGCCCAGAGCCCTTTGTCAGGGTGATCTGCTCCAAAACAGTGTGCACTGAAGGTAGGATGCTCCATTTTCGGGCACACACCAAGTGAATTTCTATTTTTTGGTCCCAAGTGAGCTGAATTAAGCCCACACCATCCCATTTAAAAGAAAGTATAAAATATCCACATGAAGCCATGCCCTGATTTAATGGGAACAGCTCTTGTGAGCTGCAGAATTCTAAATTGCAGCTGGTGACTAAAGGTTGAATTTTTGCCATTGTGCTTGGGCTTCTGCATTATCCAGAGCAACTCATCCTCACGAGGTATTTAAAAGTAGCCTTGAGAAATGAGCACAAATTCTAGACAATGGCCGGCATTTAGCTGGCAGAAAAATGTTTTATGTCTGGAAAATATTTGAAAAAAGAGATTTGAACCTTCCCCAGGCTTCATTAGGGGATGAGCTACCTGAAGAAAACTTCAGTGGAAGGAATGAAACAGGAATTGGGACAATGATTAAAACAAAAGCAGAGTAATTGTCCTTTTCTCACCTGAGAATTATTTTCCCACAGAGCCAAACCTGCCTGTCTCTCTCCTTGGAGCAATGATGCTCCTTTGGACCGTGGCAAAGGCCTGAAGGAATCAGGGGGGAGTCTCTGTGCCTTCATTTCTGGTGGGTGTTTTTACAACTGTCTGCTCCTAGGCATTGGTCTAACATAGTGAAATGCACATGTATTTTTAGAGGTGATATGAATTTTGGATTAATTAAGAATGTAAGTCCCAGGCTCCTTCTTTAGATGTTAGCTCTTATTAATATTTATAAAAAACCAATTCCATATTAATACATTCATAATACATCAGATATGTGGCACTACCCTGTTTAATAGATTTTTTTTAGAACATCATTGTAACTGTGAGGATGTTCTCCTCTGTCCTTCTCCGAGTTGAAAGAGTATTCATATGGATTTTTCTCCCAATGTTTAGACAGGATTTTTCTGAAAAGCCTCCTTTTTAATTACCTCACCAGTCCATCAATAGAGGGCCGTAGGCAACGTAATTTCAGCAGCGAGCAGAGGTATAAACTGCAATGGGAACAGTCAAGGAGCAGAATTGCTGCAGGTGTGGATTGAATCACATCCAATACCTGGCACTGGTGCTGGGGAATGTGAATGGATGTGGGGCTGGGGGGCTCAACCCTGCTCTGTGGTGGATCTCAGCTGTGTCCCCCTCCTGGTGCCCACTGAGGGGCTGTCCTGGGTCACCCAGGGCCAGGGGCTGCTGTGGGGGTGCTGCTGGGGCTGGCACATCACAGGGACCCCACAGGGCACCAGGGGTGTGCAGCTTAAAACTTAAAACTGTGTGCCAGTGTGATGATGTTCACAGGGGTTCTTGGGTGAGGGAAGAGACAAGGATCTGACTCCATGTTTCAGAAGGTTTGATTTATTATTTATTATATATATTACATTAAAACTATACTAAAAGAATAGAAAAAAGATTTCATCAGAAGGCTAGCTAAGAATAGAATAGAAAGGAATGAATAACAAAGGTTTGTGGCTGGCTCTCTGTCTCAGCCAGCTGACTGTGATTGGCCATTAATTAGAAACAACCAACATGGGCCAATCACAGATCCACCTGTCGCATTCCACAGCAGCAGATAATCAATGTTTACATTTTGTTCCTGAGGCCTTTCAGATTCTCAGGAGGAAAAATCCTAAGGAAAGGATTTTTCATAAAAGATGTCTGCGACATGCCAGAAATTGCTTTAAACCACGGCTGGGAGTGAGGCACATGGAGGAGGAAGGAGTTGCTGGTTTTGAGTCCTTCACAGAGCTGTAGAACCATGGAATGGTTTGGGTTGGAAGGCACCTTAAAGACCCATTCTACCCCCTGGCATGGGCAAGGACACTTTTCACTATCCCAGGTTGCTCCAAACCCTGTCCAGCCTGGCCTTGGACACTTCCAGGGATCCAGAGCAGCCACAGCTGCTCTGGGCACCCTGTGCCAGGGCCTGCCCACCCTCACACACCCAGGAATTTCACCCTGGGTTTTTCTAACCCAGGATATTCTAATTCTTTCCCCTAGCCCTGCCCTGTGGCAGTGGGAAGCCATCACCCCTTGTCCTGTCACTCCAGGCCTTGTAAACCCTCTCTCTCCATCTTTCCTGCAGCTCCCTTCGGCCACAAGGAGCTCACAGGGCCGCAATGAGGCCTCTCCAAAACTTCTCCTCTCCAGGCTGAGCAATCCCAACTCTCTGGGCCTTTCCTCATGGCAGAGATGCTCTAGCCTCTGATCACCTTGTATTTAACCATAAATCAGTGAAGGTGGGGCCTTGTGGCACCGTTTCCTTTCTCTTTTGTGCTGCTCCTGGGCTTAACTTCCCCCAGCTCCTTCCCCTGCAGTAATTAGGATTCCATATTTTTTTAAAATCTTTTTAACATTCCTCATTTCAAAGTTAATTTGCTTTGAGAACAACCCAATTAGAGGTGAATCACTCTCTATATGTGCAATTCTGCACTAATTGCTTTATTTGATCATTTTATATTTATAAGCTAAATGCCTTATTTTCTTTAGGAGGGAGCTCTTGCTGCCTCCCACCTCTCACAGCTCAAGGTCTTTTCCATTTGTGGGTGGCTGTTGGCAATAAAGAACAATGTTATTATACCGTTGTTCAGAGAATTATGTCATTTGCAAAAGAATCACAGCTCAGACCGTGTGAGGGGAGCTGTGTGGGGGCTCGGGGGAGCAGCGTGTCCTCTTTGACATCACAGGCTTGGAGGCTTGGCTTGAATCCCTGGCCCAGGAGCTGAGGAAAATACAAAATTTGAGACAGTTTTCTGTGGCACTGAGGGAGGTCTGATAGCTCGTCATGCCCACAGTTACTGAGGGTTCACGCTGAAATTGAACCACACATGATCCCGTGTTCTGGTGGTGCCTCAAGATTTCAGCTTTTCTATTTTTTATATATTTGTAATCCTGTAATTTAGTGTATAACTCTAAACTCCATATGCAGTGTGAGCTGCTGCTTCCCCATTTTGGGCAGACACAACAATTCCTCTCCAGGCCTGGCAATCAAGGACACCTGATTGCCTCAGGCCCTGAGAAATGTGAACAAAAGTGAATTGGGGGGAGCAAACTTGGGGTAAAATCACTTCATTAGCTGAAGCTGTAATTGGAAGACGAACCCCCAATATGAAAATGGACCAAACTTATGAAAGTGTGAAAACCCCTGACCCATCGTCCATTTTGGATGTAGCCCCTGGGGGGCTTTGTCTGTCCTAAATGTACCTGAAAGCTCTTCAATAAATAGAACTGCTTTTTATTCCTTTAATTTTGTCAGGCCTCTGTTTTAGGTAGCCCAAAAAGGCATCACTGGGACGTTATTTTTTGGGGTTGAAATGGGTGTCTCCAAGTTGTCAGTAAAGATAAATCAATAATTGTCATCTGTTCTGTTACATGTGTTTAGGATTGATTCTGAATTAGTCCACAGTGGTTTTTAATAAAACTAGCTGTAGGACATTTTGCTGCTGTTAGCAGGAGTGTGAAGCCAGGCCTGGAGAACCAGCTCAGGGCAGCAGCTCCAGCTGCTCACAGCACTTCTTCAGGCTGGGTAAATGTCCATCAATCCTCACTGCCAAATTAACACCCAACATTTGCAGCTGGGATCTTTATTACCTAGGTTCCAGCAATCTTGTTGGAAATGTGAATTTTCCCAATCCTGGTTTTCCCTTGGAGGGGGTTGTCCTGATTTTGTACCCATCACTGTCATCCAAATCTATAATTTCCAAAAAAGAGTGAGTGTGCTGCATGTACAGATCTAGCAATAAAGAAAATCTGAGTCTAAAACACTGAGGAGGAGGGTAAAGGTGAAACAGAGAATGGGTAAAATTCCAGATTGAGCAGTGGGAGCAGCTCATGAACCAGGCCTGGCAAGAGACAGATGACTGTGCCAATCCCTATTTATGTGGCAATAAATATATTTATCTCCTTTAAAAAACCCAGAAAACCAAAAAAGCCAAAAAAACCCACAATAAGAGATCATGTTATGTTTTGAAACTCGGGGAAAATTTTCAGCTGAGAGAAAGAAAGTTCTGTTTGTTACTTTTTTAAAATGTAGTGAATAAATCAATATTTAGGTGAGTTTTCTGGTGGTATTTACAACATTGAGATTTGAACTCTTGGTTTATTTATGATTCCAAGGATCCTGTATCCAACTTAGTAGTATAAAGATTGTCACCTTGTCCCATTTCAGAGCTGCAGGCAACACTCTCCATCCCTATCAGAATCCCATCTACCAGCCCAGCAGCAGGGAAAGAAATTGGCACCAATTCAATTTATTCAGGCTGGAAATAAGATTGGGAAATACCATCACCTTAATTCATTATTATTTTCTCTATGTGAGTTGTAATCTTGTCATTATCCTTTCTGCCAGACTTAAGATCATTCAGTTCTCCAGGGAGTTTCAAATGCTGCTTGCCAGGTAGCAGTGCTGGAACCCCAGCTGGCACTGAGCCCTGGGGGAAATCAGGGGTGCCTGGTGTGGGGCTGGGGAAGGTGCTGTGCCCCTTTGTGCCACCCTGTGTTGCTCCACAGGTGTGTGTTAGACCAGGCTGGTTGTTAATTTGTTAATTCCATTCTTGAAAATCACAACTTTGGGCACAGAAAGCCCTGGGGATATGGTCAGGCCATAAATGTGCTTCCTTACCACTGGCTGTGTTTGAAATGAGGAGCTTTGGTGAGCAATTTCCAAAGCCACTGGACCAAGCAGGCACAGGGCGAGACCCTGCAGCGTGCAGGGCCAGGACAGCTGAGGAACACATTGGGAACACATTGGGGACACATGGAAACACACTGGGGACACATGGGGAATGCTGGTTCTTCTGGCCTTGGTCCAGGGAAGTCGTGTGTGTTAAATGGGGTCTGGGACAGAGTTTGTGCCCCTGGCTGGGACAGGAGGCAGGGAGCTCTGTGTGGAACCTGCCTGCCCTGCCCTGAGCAATCCCTGACAGTTCTGCCCTACTTTGGGCATCCTTGGGAGTTCTGTCCTGCCCTCAGTATCCTGCCAGTTCTATCTCAGCCCCTGATCAGGCAGACTGCCGCAGACATCTTTATGAAAAATCTTTTACTTAGGATTTTTCCTCCTGAGAAGCTGAGAGGCCTCAGGAACAAAATGTAAACATTGATTATCTGCTGCTGTGGAAT
>JAXCLO010000086.1:3399130-3410578 GCA_035583995.1 Arremon aurantiirostris | reverse complement strand
ACCTGTTGCATTCCACAGCAGCAGATAATTATTGTTTTTCTTTTCCTCTGAGGCCTCTCAGCTTCTCAGGAGAAAAATCCTAGGAAAAGGGATTTTCCAGAAAATATCATGGCTACACACTGGTGGTGAGCTCACGGATGCTACAAAAAGAGCCCTGAGAGCTGCTCAGGTGTCACCATTAGGTTGGATGTGACATCCACACACATGATCAGGGTCCGAGAAGAAAAACGTTTTTTATTTTGCATGTTCTCCAGCTTATACACTCTTAACAAAGCATGATCTTAAGTCATTAACTAAATCACAATAACTTATTTTATTCATTGGTGCAAAGCAATTAACGTCAATATAATTGGCAAAAGTTTTACAGAAATTTAATAATACACATTTACTTAAGCACGTAGTTTAGCTTACAAAAATATTATTGTATCTTTTCTAATCTGTTTCCATGCTGATGGCCTTGTCTTCTTCCTTGCTATGGATACACTGGAAAACCATCAATTGTTATTTCTTTATTAACTCAGCTTTGCTTGCAGGGCAGCTGTCAAACCCCTCCACACTCAGGCCTGGCTCTGTGGCAGCCTCAGGATGGCTCAAGGGTCCCTCACACTCCCTGTAACCATCTCAGAGTCATAAATTCCAAATTATATTAATGATTCCAAAGATATTAATTCAAATTCCCCTTTAGATTGCAGTGTCTGGGAGCCTGGAGGATGGATGAGGGCAGTGATGTGCCAAAGCAAGGGCAGCGATGTGCCAAAGCAAGGGCAGCACCCAGGGAGGTGTTTGAGTCAGAATAATCTCTGGAGACCTCTTGTCTTGGAAGTGTGTGGGGTTTGGGATGTGAATTTATCTCCCGGTTTTGACTTCAGAGGCTGCATCCCAGCCAGACCTCTGCTTTGGAAGGCTGTGGGGTTTGGGATGTGAATTTATCTCCTGGTTTTGACTTCAGAATCTGCATCCCATCCAGACCTCTTGTCTTGGAAGTGTGTGGGGTTTGAGATGTGAATATATCTCCTGATATTAACTTCAGAGGCTGCATCCCAGCCCGACCTCTGCTTTGGAAGGTTATGAGGGTTTGGGATGTGAATTTATCTCCTGTAAGATGTGGAGGCCCTGTGCAGCCTCTGTGCAGAGGGGAGGTTGTGCTTCATGGTTGCCCTCAGCACCCAAACACCCCAACCTGCACTCCAGAGGAAGATGAAGAGTTCCTGCAACCACGAGTGCTTGATGTGAATTTAAATTCAGCTCTTAGACAGCACAACTGGAGCAGTGCCTACATTTAAAGCTCGTCCCAGGCAGCAGCAGCACCCTTTAAAATGCAGGTCAGCCTTCCTCCAAGGGTGACCTCTCCTCTCCCCTCCTCAGTTTGAACACTGACACTGGAGTTGCATTTCCAAGACTTTCTTCAAAGGCCCGGGGAAGGGAAGCTGAATTTTTGTTCTGCTCTTTTGAAGGCCGAGTGTCTCATGAAATAACATTACAGCAGGAACTGGGAGCAGAAAAATTAACATGATCAAAGGTGGCAGAGTCTGTTAGATTTGGCAAATGCCTTATTTGATTTGGATCTGCAGCAGTGGTCACACTGCTGTGTGCTCAGAGCCTCACACATCTGAGAGCTCTGCTTCCCCAACTTTGTGAGTAATGTGCACTCACAGCTTATTGTGAAAGGGCAAAAAAAAAAACCCAACCAAATCCTCTTGCAGGCTTAAATCTTTTCTTTTTATTATTATTAAATGAATGAGTGTTGTCCCAGGTGGGCAGAATGAGGATGAGGCATACTGAAGTCTGACTCAAACAAGTGTCAGACAGCTCCTAAAGGACATTTGGGACTGCTGCTGGTGGCTCCTGTGTGTCCCAGGGAATTTTCCCCCAGGGAAATATTTTTATTTTCAATATAAATGGAATATATGTGGGATATTCAATATAAATGGAATTGAAATGTGGCATTATATAGTGCATTTCTTGTTGAATTTTCTTCCTTTCAAACAGAGGGAAGTTCAACCAGCCACCTGAATTTAGGCCACCCTAAATCTGTCCCAAGAACACACAGAGCCTAATCCCTGTTGCAGAGCTCCAGAGATTATTCTGAGGCAAAAACAACCAAAAAGCTGCTGTGGCATCACCCCTTGCTCATAGATCTCAAATTTTCAGAGTTATTCAAACAGAAACTTGTGCATATTTTGAAACGTGGGAGATGCATGAGGTGGAAGCCCTAATCCAGGTGGCAGCACCCCTGGGGTCCCACCCGTGATTCCCAAAAGCAGAAATTTCCTCAGGGAAGCAGCAGCTGAGTCTGCACAATCCTTTAATCCCCGCGTGGAAGATCCCCATTATCTGTCCAGTACAAGACACATTATTAAGGGATTATGTTTGCAGCAGGTAAAGGTCACTTTTAATGCTTTTAATGATTTAAAAATGGATTTTTCTTTTCAGATTTACTATTTTCAAGCAGCTTGGCTGCGAAAACCCTGCCTGGTAACCGATATGAATGAAAAGGGAGAGCTTCAGCTGCTTATTTCTCCAAAAGAGAGCCCAAAAGGGATCAATTGTGATACATGGTGACCCAGTGCAGATGTGGGAGCCAAAAAATACAGGCCAGGATTTTAAAAACCCCTCCAAAATAAAAAATTTCCCTAAAGAGGAAGCTCAGACACATTTGCTGTCCTCCCAGTCAGTAACAAGTGGCTCTGGATGGCCAAATCCCATTTTTGGCTTACAAATATCAAAGGGCCTCGTTTATTTGGTCTCTCCTGCATAAATTGGGGCAGGGAAGCACAGACACCTCCCAGGGAACAATTCCTTCCCTTTCCATTGTACATTAGACGGGAATCTTTGGGATCAGGTGTTGTGGGAAGTCTGAACCTCTCAAGTACCTCAGAAATGGGGAAAAACCTCTGAACTCCATAACAAATACAAATTAAATTCCATAAGAATTAAAAATTAAAAGGGAGGGTTGTACATTAGAGGGGAATCTTTGGGATCAGGTGTTCTGGGAAGTCTGAACCTCTCAAGTACCTCAGAAATGGGGAAAGAGAGAAGGGAAATGCAGCTGGGAAATTGGGATAAAAAGGAGGCTGCGTCCTCCAAAAATCAGAGAGACCCCAGGGGAATGCCCCATGGCCTCTCCCTTGATTGGAATAAAGTTCCAGGACTCCTCTGTCTCCTTTTTGGACACAAACCTCTGGTGTTTGTGGATGAATTTTCCTAACATGGTTGTGCTGCAAGTCACTTCAATTTCTCATCTGTGGAGCCAGAGATGGAGGTGGCATGAGCTGGGATCAACCTGTCATGCTCAGTAAGCTGGGCTGGGATGAGATAATGCCATTTGTGAAAATCTCAGGAAGATCCTGGTGCTGGACAGACAAGAGTGTTATTAAATGGAAAGTTATTGTATGCAGGTGCTGCTCCCCATTTCCATGGTTGTTTGGGCTTTGTGATAGTGATGCAAACACAGTTTTTATACCAAGCAGGGACTGTCCTGCCCAACCCACTCTGGCAGGCACTGGAGGAGACAATGGATTTCCTGCTGCCATCATTCCCTCTGTTCCATCCCCAAATTTCCATTAAGGAAATCAAGTGTAATTTACCTGTGAAAACATTCAGGTCCAAACTTGCCTGAGTGGCAGAGATTTTGTCTGGTTGGGGGAGAAGGCAGGAATTGGTGCTCACAGAGAGCAAGAGGGCACAGAGGGGTCGTGGTGGCCCATGTCAGCCTCCTGTGAGAGGGCACAGGGATGGATCAGAGCATTGACCCCCAGGGTCAGCAAAACACCTGCTCACAGATGTACAATTACTGCTTTGAAATGGGATTTTGCTGGAAGAAATCCAGGTTAAAAATTATTCTCTGCTGAGCTGACAATCTAAAACGTCTGAAGGTGCACGGCTGGGTGGTGGGAGGGTGGGCACACACCACTCTCCATTCCCTGATTTTCTCCATATTTTGCCCAGAGGGATTAATTGATGCTTCAAGGGAAAGGGGAACTGCTGTTTTATGAGTGAAATCTGTTGTCTCATTCATTATTCATCGGGAGGTGATTGGCAGCTCGCAGGCAGTGGGTCACAGGCACTAAAGGGTGAGCTGCTGACTGACAAGGTTAATTGCTGCCTGCCGTTAATGCTGATAACGATTTATGTTGACAATTCCTGGTGTTCCTGGCGCAGCCGGAGGTTTGTCATGCGGGGTCAGCCCCTGCTGGCCCTGCTGTCCCCTGCTGTCCCCGCAGCTGGGAGCTCCCATTCCCTCCGCACGAGGGAAGGGAATTCATTCCCTGAGAAGGTCTCTGTGAAAAAAGCATGTATTTTATAACTGGCTTTTCGCGAATATTAAAATAAATATTATATGTGTTGTGTTAGAAAGTAATGCTGTATTACTCTCTTAAGTAGTGTTTTAAATATAGTTTTAGGTTATAAAAATTGTTAAAACAGAAACGATGCTATGTAAGATACTTTTCTTTAAAGAAAGGACTTGCAGCGAGATAGCAGCCACAGGACACCTGAATCTTTCTGAGAAAAAGAATTTATTGCCCCCTTATCAGAAGAAATGAACTTCTTCCCACCTCGAAGGTGCTGTCAGGATTTGGAGGAAGAAGCTGACACTGACCAGACAGAATCCTGTATTTGAATGGAATTTATGCATCATGTATGAAGTGTATGACTATACAACAGGTTATTGTTTTTAAGGGTTAATCCTCTGTTAACGTGGGTCCTTTTTCAGACTCGTGCTGCCCAGAAAAGGTACCAGGACTGTCCATAACACTTTGTTTCTATTGTCTCATATTGTCCTAATTCAAATTGTCCAAATTATGATTACTCTAATTGTATTACTATTTTTATAACCATTTTATTCCTATTAAACTTTTAAAATTTTAAAAGCAAGTGATTGGCGTTTTTCACAGTCTCTCATGCTAAGTGAGGCAGAAGCAGCTTTGCAAAGGCATCTCCTGCTTTTACCTTTTTCCCTTCTTCTCTTTTTGCTGTGTTCTTTGCATATTGATCAGGGTTCAGAGCATAAAAGTGAGGCTGGGCTTGGCTCTGCTGATCCCCCTCTGCACCAGCCTCAAAGCTTTGCTTTTCTGGGGGCTCAAGCGAATAGAGATGTGAAAGATTTTTGAGGGTGACCCTTAACAATACTTTAAAAATGAGAAGGAGTTGTCTTTATTTCTCAGTGTGCAGAGTGGGCTGTGCCACTGAAGCCCAGAGCCACCCCTGGGGCTGTGCCTCCACTTTTTGGGGTTTGTTTTATCTCTGTAGAAAGGGCACAGCTCCAACTGCACTCACTGCTCCCATCCCTGGAACCACAGATGTTTCCTCCCTGCCTGGATATAACAAAGCAGAGCCATAAAGATTCAGACTAATAAACACTGGCCTTTAGGGTGCTCTCAGCTTTTATGGGGCTAATAAGATTTTTGACTTACATGGGAGGGAAGAGGCAAACAGAGCCTTTATGAACCTGGAGGCCTTGCTGGGGCTCCTGCACCTGTCTGTGATGAAAAGCTGAGGCAGCCTCCAGGCAAACCACGGCAGAGAGAGCTCCTGTGGATGGATGGCTCTAATGGAATATCCAGGTTTAATTACCTGTCTGATACCAAGCTGTGAGGGCAGGGAGAACTGCCCTGTCTGAGCCTCATTGTCTCTTCCCTCTCTCTGGCCAAAACTGGGACCTTCCCTTCTTCTCCTGAGACCATCACCACTGCCCCAAATGTGCCACATCCCCCTTGGTGAGCAGCACCAGCATTGCCCAGGTGTTTGGGTCCAGCTGAGAACTGGTTTTATCATCACTGGCTGATGAAGTTGGGATGTTGTTAAACAGTGGGAGTTTGGGACAGAATCTGAGCAAGAAGGAAGGGACATGTTGAGTATAAACAGGCATAAACTTCATTATTTTCTAGAAATTATTTATTTAAAATTTAAAACCATATTACTTCATACAGCAAACTGTGCACTTTGATATATCACAGTGTCTTAAAAAGGAAAATAATCAGAATTTTTTCTTTTTTTTTTTATTTTTTGGAAATTGTATTTACATCAGCCTAGAATGATCAGCAAGTAACACAGTTACTATGAAACCAAAATTGTTACAAAATGTTTACAAAAAACTATATTCATAGAAATTCTGCATGTCCACAAAGGAAAATCCCCTGAATGTCACGGAGAATATTTTTTCCTTTTTCCCACTCTTTTCTGTTTATTTTTTTTTTAATTTTTCTTTTCTTTTTTTTTTTTTTTTCTGAGAAACATGTCAAAGTAAGGTACAGAGCAGAGGGCTCATGATGTCAGTGCCTGGGGATGCCCCTGCCCTGCCAGCCCCGAGCTGGATGCTGGGGTGAGCACTGGGTGAAGCCACCAGGACCCACAATGTCCCTTTGCTGTCACCTTCCTGGAGAGCCTCTGTGCTGGCACCCAGGTGGAGCAGTGGGTGCCCAGAGCTGGCTCCCCTTTGCATATTCCATCTCTCTGTGGGTCTGTCCCCACCACACCAGACCTGGCACGCGCTGTTGGCTGACCCCTAACAGAAATTCCACCCCGGGGGAGCTGCTGGCCGTCCCTGCTCTGTCTCACAGGAGAGTTGGAGGGAAAAAGCAAGTGATAAGGGGATGGTGAGCCGAGGTGACAACAGTTTAGATACAGTTTAATAACCCAAACCTGCCTTTTCTGTATTTCTGCTCAGTTTTCCAAGCGAAGGAAGGAACAGCGTTGGAAGTCAGATGATTCCAGACTGAGTTGTCACCAGTTCCAGCCAGGTCACGGACGCGCTCACAGGAGGCTTTGAGGTTTTGTCATCGACTCTGTCCCTTCCCAAGCCTCCAAGGACGTGGCTGCGAGGCCCTGGGCTGGCTGCTCCTCCTCTGGCATGAGCACACATGGCTTTGGAGCACACGGGGAGGCTCCGGGAGCTCTCCTGGCTGAGCTGCCCCCGGTCCCGCAGGAAGGCTGGGGCTGACATCCTGCACATCCCCTCGGGTCACAGTGAGCGGGGCCAGGGGCAAGGCTCTGCACCAGCTGGGGTCCCTCTGCGTTTTTTGGGTGCTGCAGAACATTCCCTTGTTGGATGTCAAGCGTTCCAAGAGATCAGCACAAAGCCGTGGTGTCGATGCGGGAATTTGGCTGCAGTTCGTGGCTGATTTAGGGGTGAGGGGATGGGAGGAGAAGGGTTTGTACACCAGTAATTCCAGGTGCTCACCTGTTACATTTGTGAGTAAAATCAAATCAGGCTGGTGTCAATGAATAAATGGGGTTTGTGGTGTTAGCAATATTTATTTATTTTTTAAAAAATCTGCCAAGAAGCAAAACGAATGCTGATTTCTGTAGTATTTGACTCTGGACATTTAGAGCCAGTTTCAGGATTTGTTTGCATCTCTGCTTTTTTTTTTTAAAGAGCTTAGAAATCCGCAAGGAAAACATAAAATCTACTGCTCTGAGAAGCCTAAGGATTTGCAAAGGAATACAGAAAGCATGTCATTAGCTTTGGGAAGCTGCCCCACACTTCAGCTTGTCCTCTGCTCAAGGTATTTGTGCAGCAAACAAGTAAGAATCTGCAATGCCCATTGCATTGGCAACTTTCATCCCTAATTTTTCATGGTTTTTGTGAAAAGGTGAAAATGAATGTAAATTCTTTGCATATCTTTACTTGAGTCAAAATATGACGAATCACCTGGCTTTTCTTGGGGTCACTCTGTTGTTTCTTTACATCATGGAAAAAGCAAAATAAGGACAAACTGTGTTCCATGGTGGAGTGGGGAAACAGCTCTTCCCCCTTGAGCTGATCTGCCAATTCTGCTCAGCTGGAGACAACCTTCCCAACTGAGCATGGAGAGGAACAGGTGGGGAAAAATCCAAAATCAGTCAGGTTTGTTCCTTTGGGCAAGGATAAACTTTCCAGAATGGCTGTGCAGCTCAGGAGGGCTGTGGTGGCCTCAGCACCCTCTGAGCCAGGGCTTGGGCACTGCTCCATTCCTGCCCTCCACACAGGTGGGGTCCTGCAGGGTATCTGTCCCTCTTACCCCTGCATGGGAAGGGTGTTACTGTTTTCTACACCACCAGGGGTTAAACCAGAGCCTTTAAGCACCTTTGCATCACATGTGTGACATCCTGGGTTATGGTGGGCAGAGGAATTTCCATTTGTTTGATTTTTTGAATGAATCCCACTGGCTGCCAGGTCCCTGGCAGGGATGGAGCTGAGGGAAATAACTCGAGTGTTACCTTAGGTCAGCAGAGGGGTCTTTGGTAATTCTGCCTAAATTCATCTGCAGGACCAACCTTCTGGGTTAAGCAACCTGAAAATAAGAAGACAATTCATGGAAGATTTCCTAAAAACATTTTAGTGTGTGTTTGCTTAAATCCCATGGAGAGGCTGCCTGAGGGGTGGCAGTTCGTGGTCAGAGCAGGAGGGATCCCAGGCTTGGCTCTGCTTCTCCCAGGTCAGCTCTGGCTGAGATTCATCTTTCAGGTCCTTGATGCCATGGAGAGCACTTAGTCCTAAACCAGGCCCACAGTCCCCTCCCAGTGTGGAGCTGCAGTTCAGCACTGCTGAATTTCATGGAAATCCGTACTTTTGGCTCTTGGAAGCAGCTGTGCTCCTGCTGCTGCTGCTGGAGCCTGTGGACATGGTTGCTTCCCATACTTCTCTGCAGGAGAGACTGAGCTTTGCAGGAAGAGCAGAGACAGAGCTGAGGACCTGGAGATCACGGTGTCACCCTGGGCTGCAGCTTGGCTCGGGGAGTGTGGGTGCTGTCACTCGGAGGTGCAGGATGTCCTGTGCATGCCACGCTGTGCCCTCCCTGGCCCAGAGTTTGGGTGCATTTCAGGCTCACCTTCCCCTTTCCAGCCAGCTGCCCTGGGTCTGCTGAGGAACTTGTGTCACCTTGTGCCACCACGCTGCTGCCACGTGGCTGTCCTGCTCCGGGGGGCTGCGGCCAGCACAGCCGCGAGGTGACGGCCACTGCCAGCTGCTCTGGGGCAAGCACAGCCTCCCCCGTCCTGGGGCTTCCCAGATGCCTCTCCCATTCCAAAAATGTGCTGTGTGTGTCGGTGTGGGTCAGGCGCTCACACCTGACCGAGTGTTCCTGTTTATTGCCGTGCTGATGGAGCCACGCTCGCGGCTCCTCCTCACCCGCTCGGGGTTGGCTCAATTCTGCTTCACCTCCGCCTGTTTGCAGTGTGTAAACATCAGACTCCTGGGTGGTGGTTGGACTCCATGAGGCCTGGAGGATCGAAGCATTAAAAAAAAAAACAAGGAATGAAAAGTAACAAAACAAACGCAAAAAGCCCCAAGACCCACGTTACTGTCCGTGCTTGGAAGTTCTGGCTCCTCTGCGGTGATGGATGCAGCTGGCTTGCAAAGGCCTTGTTCTCGAAATGAAAAACCAGGCTTTTTTTTTTTTTCTTTTTTTTTTTTTCTCTCACGTTTTTTAATCCATTCTTCCCTAGTTCAGGGTGCATCCAGCCGTGTCTGCCGCCATTCCTTCCCTCCCACCCCGCCCAGTGCCATTCCCTAGGGGAACACAGGTGCCAGTCCGGTGTTGCAGGTCATGCTGTCCTTGCCGGGCAGCCGGCGGTCGTTGAAGGTGTGCATGTTGATCACGGCGTCCGTCTTCACCATCACGGGGGGCTGGGGCTTGTGCTTGACCCGGCGCTGGCAGGTGAGAGACAGCCGGATCTCGTCGGCCATGGCGCTGCAGAAGGAGCGCTGGGGACAGTGGGGGTGATGCCTTAGCATTTCAGCTTTTATCATTTGTTTTTGTAATCCTGCAATTTGTTAGCGTGGAACTGTAAAGCTCATCAGCCACTGTTCTCCCATTTTACTGGGGACAGTGAGGGTAATGCCTTAATGCCTTAGCATTTCAGCTGTTATATTTTTCAGATATTTGTAATTCTGCAATTTGTTAGTGTGGAACTGTAAAGTGCCTGTCAGCCACTGTTCTCCCATTTTATTTGGGACAGTGGGGGTGATGCCTTAGCATTTTAGCTCTTATACTTTTCAGCAATTTGTTAATGTGTAAATGTAAAGCTCCATAGCCTGTCAGCCACTGTTCTCCCATTTTATTTGGGACAGTGGGGGTGATGCCTTAGCATTTTAGCTTTTATCATTTTCAGATAGTGGTAATCCTGCAGTTTGTTAGTGTGGAACTGTAAAGCTCCATAGCCTGTCAGCCACTGTTCTCCCATTTTATTGGGGACAGTGGGGATGATGCTGAGACATAAACTTTAAGGAATTTAGCGATTTTAGAGGAGCTCCTGCTACTGGACAGCTTTCCTTTTTCTGTCCAGTCCATCATGAGGGCAGCTAACTTTGATTTCTGGTCATGCACACAAGTGCACGTTCCACTTACTGCACCGGGACACCCAGGGCAGGGGAAGGACATAAAAGCAGTTCTGTTGTTTCCTGAACACTGATCAGCAATGATGGGCTGTGTCTGTGAGTGTGGCTGAGTTGTGAGACAGTGTGAGGCTTCCTGGTGAGCCCTGACTTGTTCCTCTTTGAACAGAACTGGGGAGAAGGCATGGATAGTCACACCTGGAACGTGCAAGGTGGTTTCAAGAGGGTGCAACAGCTGAGAACACCCCTCCTAGGGACTTCTGCCTATGTTCTAATGATTTATTTGTCAGCTTGCTCTAAACCACCCTACCAATGTGTCCTGCTCTGGCTGCAGCAGCAGCAGCAGCAGACTCTGATCAGAGCAGACGTGACTTTCCCTCGAGTGGAGGCCATCAGAGGGACAGCCCAGTGAGCCTGTGGGGATGGCATTTTAGGGGTGCCAGGCTGAATCACTCTGCCCTCTCCCTGCCTGTCTCTGGGGTCAGCATGCACAGCTGGGCTAAGGGGACACAGAGAATCAGGGGAATCAGTCAGTACCTGCTCACGCTCCGCCGTTTTGCGCAGCTTGTAGATGAACTCCACCATGGCCACGAAGACAGACAGCACCAGGCCTGCTGCCAAGACAATGAAGATGCCCCCGATGTTCTGGACACCCAGAGCACTGGCCTCCTTGTTCTCATCCTCAGGGCAGCCATTCCCCCGCCACCACTTCTCCTTCATGACGTGCAGCTTGTCCTCCTCCTGGAGCTGCAGGATGGCGATGGTGATCTTGTCCCTGTACGGTGACCCTGGGGGTGGGGACAGTGTTATACACAGAGGGAAAGGGGGACAAAAATACCACCCAGCAGGGAAGGTGTCTGTGTTAAGCAGTGCAGTTCAGACCTCTCTTCAACGGGCAGACAGTGGTATTTGGAAATTTGCTGCTGGGAGTGGATTATCCTAATCACCTATTGGAATATTTACCAATATGGGACGGGACGTGCCTGAGATTGTCTGGCCCTTGGTGCTGAACCAAACAGCAGCACTGTGGTGTTTCACCCCACAGACACTTTGGGTTGTGGGTGTGTGGTGTTTCACCCCACAGACACTTTGGGCTGGCTGGGTGTGTGGTGTTTCACCCCACAGACACTTTG
>JAXCLO010000086.1:3350883-3372407 GCA_035583995.1 Arremon aurantiirostris | reverse complement strand
GAAAAAAGGTCTCAGAATTTTCCACTGCAAGAAAACTGAAAAACAACTTCTAGCTTAAACTGTAATGCACTGACTTTTAGTGACTGGAGAACAGTAACATGAATATGGTAATTACAGTAGTTATGATAAGCTATAGATAAAAGTTAAGGTATAGATTGGTTCTACTGTATTAAGATGCTCAGCAAAGAAAAGTATAGAATGCATTGTGACCAAAAGTATAGAATGCATTTGTAACCAAAAGAAAAGTATATAATGCATTTGCAACCTAAACTAAGGTCTCCAGGCCTGCCTGCAGCTGGAGCTGACAGCTATAGGCACAGGCTCTGTCACCCACGACTCTGGACTGCTGTAATGTTTTGGACACAATAAACTGCATTTTGGAGAGCAACCTGAAGTCCCACATCTCTCATTTAGGCTCTTACAGTGGTGACCAATGTGGGGCATCATTAGTAAGAGCCTGAATGAGGGATGCAGAACTCCAGGCCTGCCTGCAGCTGGAGCTGACAGCTGTAGGCACAGCTCTGTCACCCACAACCCTGGACTGCTGTAACTCTTGGATACAATAAACTGCATTTTGGAGAGCAGTCCTGCATCTCTCATTCAGGCTCTTACAGTGGCAGGCACAGCCAACCCTCGTCAGCCACCCATGGGCTCACTCACGTGGTCGATGAGCTCCTTGATCATGCCATTCCACTGGCCCTTCTCATCCTGTGCCCCGTATTTGCCGTCCTCCACCAGGCGGATCTCGTAGGAGAAGCCCAGGATGATGGCCAGCTCCTTCAGGAGGTCGATGCAGTAGCCCTCAAAGCGGTCGTTCCCAAACAGCGCCGTGTCAGATTTACGGAACATCACAAAGGGCTCCTCCTGCCCAGGGAAAGCAAAAAGTCCCAGTTCAGGGTCAGCTGGAGGCAAGGCCACCTCTGCAGGTCAGCTTGAGCCACCAGGCACCAGCTCTCCAGGCAGGGCTGGCACTGTGACATGTTGGGAATGAATTAACTTTGCACAGCGCATCAGCTAATTAGCAACCTTGTTTACCCCACAAAATTTAATTTTGTCTCTTCTGAGCAGCCAACTGTTTTCCATTTGGTAGAATTTCAGGGAGAAAAATAACCATTTCATGCTCTGAAAATGAAGTGTTAGAAACAGCAAAAGAGGGGGAGGACAAACTCACCCCCATGCCCTGCACACAGTACCTGCCATTCACCACAGGATTGTGGTGGAAATTCAAGGTTTGGGAGCTCTGCATGGCTGGGGCCACCCCAAAACCTCCCCACTGAGCTCACTCTGTGCTGGCACTGCCTGATGGACACTGTCCTGCTGCTGCCCAGGGAATCTTTGTGCTGTGTGCTGCTCTTCTGGCTGCCTGGGAGAGCTGGGGAAGTGTGACCCATAGCAGGGCTCCAGCACAGGGAACAGGAGCTAAAGCACCTGTGGATCCCTCCCCTCGAGCAGGGGCTGGCAGGTGGAGTTGAAATGGACACACAGAGAAGTCCAGCATCCTTTGGTGCCTCTCAGGCTTGGGCAGCCACCGAGGACGAGCAACACTGGGGAGCCTGAGGGAAAAAAGGGTGGAGGACAGATGGAAATGGAAAAGGTGGTGGGCAGCAGGCAAGAACTGGAAGGCAAGAGGAGGGTGAGGTACCTCCAGCGAGTCCCTGGCTCAAACTGGGGGTATCTGCAGGGCTCCTGTCCTTGCTGTGGGGTGGCCAGAGAGGGAGGGTGAGGCAGGACTACGCTTTGTGCTGGCAAACACCCTCTGTGATTTTACCCAGGCATGGGGAGGCTTGAAGAGGTGGGAGGGCAGGTCTGGAGCCTTCATTAGAGCCCTGTCACAGTGCCTGGTTTGGGGTGGGGTGCTCTGAGGAGGGGGCTCAGGTGGGGCTATGGAGGCTGCTGGTGTTTGTCTTTGCCCACCTGCCAGCCCCAGCTCTGCCCTGGGGCTCTGTGCTCCCACAGAGGGGCAGGAGATGCTCCTTTGACCCAGCAGCAGGGTCAAGAGGGGACGTGGCAGCACACGAAGCCCCATTTTCAGAGTTCTAAAGCCCAGCTGATCACATCACGCCCATGGAGTTTAGCTTGGCACGCGCAGCTCAGCTCAATCCTGCGCTCCCCCGCCGCCTCCTCGGCTTTCTGCTCTGGAATTAGTGCTTTGTTTGTGAATCAGCTGAATCTATGGATCTCGATATAAATCCATGGCTCCAGAGCAGCCATAAAGCACTATTAATTTTGGGAAGCGCTGTAGGGATTACATACATATTTAACAGCCGAAGCGCTGAACATTAGGACGCCGCTTGCTTCAGTAATGTATCTCCAGGTCTCAAACATTTCCTAGGGGGTAATTCTGAACTCTGTGAACCACTTATTCACGGACTATTTCACAATTTATTACTGAAAATAGCCAGACATCCAATTCACAAGCTCTCTCAGTTTGCTAATCGATTTCTCAGTGAAGGTGCCCTCAATTTCATAACTTCACAGTTCCCATATTGCTTGGGGAGAGCGGCACTGGCTGCTGGGGTAATATTTCTCTTCCAACAAGTCACTGCAATATGAGCAAAAGGGGAAAAAATAGCCTTTCATGCCTTTTCTTTTAAAGGCTCCTCCTATGGCTCTTCTCTCGTCATTTACAGCAGTGCAGAACTACAAAGGGATGTTGCAAATGCAAATAACATCCAGGGCTCTATTTTATGTTTCAGACTCCGGCATACGCAGTGCAATCACTGCAGATCTCAGGTCTGAGCACATTCCCTCCTCCCCTGGGCACAGGGATCCAGGACAGCCCTGGTTCCAAGGTGGAAACCCCCTGGCACATGTGCAGGCCCATGGAGTGGCACAATTAATGGGAACTGATATCACCCCGCGCCTTATGTAATTCCTACGTGCTCGCAGAGCTCAAGATGGAAATGTCGCCTGAAAAAAAGCCTGTCAAAGGCAGATGGCTGACAGTCCCCTCCTGGCTCCATCATTTTGCATTATGCCACGGCCTTTGAGGTATGGCGGGAACCATGGCCTGGACCCAGACAATTCCACAGCCATGGAAATGTTTAATGGGAAAAAATGTCCTGTGGTGGATGGGAAGTTCGTTAGGAGGAGTGGCTGATTTGCAAGGAAAGTTGCTGCAGCATCTGTCTTTGGCTTATGTTCAGCTTCCACCCTGCTAACCCCTTGCTGAGGGATACAAGACCTTTGGTTCCAGCCCTTCTGCCCTAGACCAAGTGTCCCCTGTCTCTGTTCCCCTCTGGGCACCTTGGTCCTGTTCCTTTTATGATACAAATCCACACTATATCCAGTCCCATCCTTTTAAAAAAGGCACTGGGTTGCTGTGAGTTTTCAGAGACATTGGGGAACACTGGGATATCCCTGGGCCTGTGGGGAAGGACAGTGACAGGCTGGCAGTGCCCTACCAGCACCGTGGTGACAATCAGGGATCTGTTGCTCAGCGAGTCCGTGACATTGGGCCCTCGTCCTTTGGAGATTTCTGTGATGTTCAAACCATCTGAAGGGCTCCATGCTCCAACCTGAGAGGAAGCAAAGCAACACAGTGAACCCCCCATCTCCAATTCCTCAATCCCTACTGCATTCCTTAATCCCTACCTGCATTCCTTAATGTTCCCAGCATCCTACTGGCCTGGAAAAGAGAATTTCCTTCTTTTCTCTGCAGCAAACAGCAGCAAAACTGGAATTACCATGAATTAACCCTTCAGCTGCAGGTCAGTCCATGTTCCACATGTGACACATTCTACAGCCCCTGTGCTGCTGCAGTGGATGAAGACTGTGGGGGCTGGAATTTAGGGGCTGAATGAATGAACAATTTGCAAAGGCACCGCACAGAGCAACAATCAAACCATGCTAAAGAGTCAAATCTGGGCAAGGATAAAGCACAAGGAAAGAAAAATAACCACAAATCAGAGTCCATTTTCTTTCTTTTCCATTTCTCCACCAATTTGCTTTGGTGGGGAGGATTAAAAAGGGCTCGACCAACTCTGCAGATCCCTGATAGGGCCCATTCCTGCTCTCTGTGCCTGGCAAATCAGCTGGAGGTTTCTAACACATCTCTAGGAAGGGCCCTGGGCCTCCCTTTGGGAAATCCCTGCAATAGGGGGGGTCTCAGTCCTGGCTGCAAACCTGGAGGAGGGGGTGGCACAGGCACATCAGCTCTATTTCAGGTGCTCTGTTTTCTCAAGCTGTCAAATGTAATAAATTATTAGACTTCAATGAAGTCTATTGATCCAGAAATGGCAAAGCATGTCTCCGTTTAAGGAAGTCATCTGGGCGAGGCTAAGCCTGTTAACCTGATCTCCACGGTGCAGGGGAGCCTTTGGGACAAACTTTGAAGGCAGGAATGGCTAAAGGACTGTGACAGAGAGATAAAATGTCAGGAAAGCTGCAGGAATGTGGGAGCGCTGCCAGAAAATGGAGCAGGGTGGCCACGGAGCCAGCCTGGCAGGGAGAATAAAACAAACCCCACCTGGAAATGGGAACAGAACGATCCATCTGTAGGGTCAAACTGCAAGGTGGGACTCGGAGAGAAGCCAAAGGCAGGCAGCTCAATCCACCCGGGAGCCAGCAGCTTCCCATCTTTTATTTATTGCTGTTTTTAAGATTCTTCAGCCTCTTCAGCAGTCCAAGGGGAGAACTTGGTTTTACTGCATCCCCAAAAAGAGACTTTGTAATGAGCAATGCTGCCTGGCAAAAAAAAAATTGTCATAAATTCTGGAAGAGTTTCCGTGAACTTTGTGAAAGGTTTTAAATATTTCAGGTAAAACCGAAGCGATCTCCCATCTCTGCCTTGGATCACACAACAGCTGCAATGTCAAAAATTATTATTATTGTGGATGGGAAAAAAGCAAGCCTGAGAGGCCCCAGTTTGCTGCACTGGAGCCCAACTCACTTCTGCCTTGCTATGTTTTCTTTAAGAAAATTAAATGCATGGCACTTAAGACTGAATTAATCAGTTTAAAATATTAAAAAAGGAAAAAAAAGGAAAAAGTGCTTTAAGAGAACTGTGTGAGTCAGATAGTCAAACTATATGTAATTAGGATTTGGTAATACTCCTGTAATCCCTGGAACATCCAGGAGGTATGAGGATCAGGGGGTTCAATCCTAAAGCTCAACAAACATAAGCTGTGATACATGAAGCACAATCCAGCTGGGATTTGTTTGTAGTTTGGTGTTTTGTTAGTTCAGATTAACTATTGACAGAATTCTGGCTTCAACAGAGATTTGACATCGATACTTTAAAACCCCTCTGGAGCTGACACGAAGCTTTCAGAAGAATAATGGTGGGAACTGTGAAATCTCTGAATTATTGGCGACAAAAGTTGATGGGGTGTGCAGGGGACACGTCGAGGTTTGGCAGCTTCCAGTGGGCTTGATGTGACAGAGAACTGCAATAACTCCAGCTGGTGCCAGCTCTGCTCAGCCCACCTGAGAGGTGTTGGTTTGACAGGTGATTCTGTGGCTGTGCTTAAACATTTGGATTCATGTGGTACAAAAGGCTGGAATGTTTTCTATTATCTGCCCAGCACAGCTCTCCAGCAGCGCCTCGGTGCTGCTGGACTTCAAAAAGATGTGTTGTTATTTTTGGGTTAGGCTCTATAAACAAAATATTTTGTAAGGAAACAAGGCTACAAAGGTCAGCTGCTACTCAGTTCTTGTGAGCACCAGCACCTTCCCCAGCTCTGTGAGACTGAAGGTCACTGGGTTGATTTGAAACATTTCCTTTATTCCTTATTTGACACCAAAATCTCCCCAGCAGGAGAGAGCTGTGGTGACCTTGAGCTGTGCTACCTGAGGCACCGAGCTGCTGCTGTGGTGGGGAAGTGTGGCTGCCATTCATTTCAAATCCCAGGAAAACCAAACAGTGAGGAAAGGAGATGTGGCACGGGTGCCTCCCCTCCAAACAGAGGATGGATCCATGGCTGCCTCCAGCCCTGGGGCTCCCTCCCTGTGCTGAGTGATTAATTCCCTGCACAAGTCCCCTGTGCTCTCAGGCCATGCACAGGTAATTGAAATCCCTCCCTGCTGCCAGCCAGGTGTCCTGTGGGCTCAGAACCTGTCCCCCTGCCCAGAGGGACAGAGCCAGCGCCGTGCCTGGCTGCCACGGGCACCTGGTACCTGTCTCAAAGCAGACTCTGCTCTAGAAAGGGCCTTGCTGCCCTGCCAAATTCCTCCTGCACAGGTGATAGACACCTGTGGCAGGACAGGGACACAGAGCTGCTCACAGAGTAGTCAGAATCATGGAATTTCCTGGAAATCACAGCTCCTTGTGCTCCGGCTGCTTACTGCTCTGTTTGTCATCAGCTGATCTCACCTTGAAACCTGCATTCTAAGGGTTTTAAGGCTGTCTGTGTTGCCTTTTTATTTTAAGTTTGCTTTTTTTAAGTAATTGAAGAGAAGGAAATTAAGTCCCCAGGCACACCTGGGATCAGATTTGCACATCAGCATGGTTTTACTGTGCCCAGAGGAGATTTGCACTAATTTGGAGGACTTAAGGCTGCAGCCTTCATGCTCTCGACCCTCATGACACCCCCAGTCAGCCAGGCAAGGCCACACTTCTCTTTTTTCCTTATTGTCCCTCAGATAATAAATAAAATACCCAGTGCATCATCCTGTAAATTCCAGGCTGTAATAAACTGCCCAGCCCTGGGCAATTTCATAGTGGGAAATGACTGCAGATGATGATCTCCAGTGCTGAGGTCTCCTCAGAGGAGAACTGAGGGTTTCTGAGCCAGACCACCAAGAGGGAGTGGGACAGGCATCATTCCTGCCTGCTTAGGGCAGGGAGGGGTTAATGGATGCTCAGAAAGTTTCTTTTGCCTCCACTATCCCAGGAAAAGTGCCACAAGCACTTCTGCAATCTGTAATCCCACGCACTGGCTTCAGGGCGAGTGAGTCATGGTTGAGCATGGAAAAGGATCTGAGAAATCCCACAAAGTGAATATCCTTTTATATAAACCCCAGAAACCTGGAATCAATACAGCACCAACCATCTCTCTGTTGCTGAGCACCAGCGTTATCCTCAGCCACATGCAGATAAAACAAACCCTGCCTACCTTTTCAAGGCCGTCTTCTTTGAGACTGATGATATCCAAATCAAAATCTGTCCGTAAACCACTGGTTTTATTAAAGACAATGCGTCCCGTTAATCCTTCCCATTGGGCCTGTGCAAGGGAGAAAAAGTAGCAGGGCTGTTACTCAGTATCATAAATAATCTTTTGCCCTCCACTGTATGTTCTTTTAATTAGTCCTTATGCTGGTTCTTTCTCCCTAAAGAGCCTGATTAATTAATAATCCCTCCGCTGCTGCTCAGACTGCAGACGGAGCTGGAGATTTCCTTCCCTCTCTTGCAGTCCTTGCTACAATTTCTGTTCACACCTTTTGTGCTCACCAGCTGTTGCAGGACGTGATGACTCAGTAGAAAACGACTTGCATTTATCACAGCATCCTTGTGAGCTGCCTTCATCCTTGCGGTGCTGATAAACACCGGCTCTGGGGCAGCTCCAGCCAGGAGAAATCCCTTTGTGCACCAACCTGCTGCTGCTTCCAAGGTGTGTGGAAGCTTAAATGATGGGGATGCTTCCCTCTGTCCTTCTAGAGGGAGAATGGAGCAGAAGAGGCCAAGAATGTGCTCATGCAAGCAAGCTCTGAGGTTTGGAAACAGGCACAGGAGTCTGGGGCCATGTGCTGCTGGTGCCCTGCTTCAGTTTTTGGCAGCATAAGGATGGGAAGGTGCTCACTGGGACTGGGGACATCCCATTCCCAGAGATTTTTCAGTGCTTGGCTGACTGAGATCCTGAACAGCCTGGTCTGACAGGGACCAAGAGCAGAAGCTTGGGATAAAGATGCCTCAATTCAATTCCACAAAAAATCCTCTATGTAATTAGATTTCTTTCCCACTGTTCACTTTGCAGCACCCCTAGAATGAATCTCTCTGATTTAGGAGGTGATAGAACCCCCAGTGCCAGGTGCTCTGTGCCAGCTGAGCAGGAGCTGGGGGATACTGAGGTGTCCAATGCCTGGGGACAGTGCTGGATGTGCTGTGGCGTTGTCCTGAGGAGGATGCTCCTGCAGGAATGCCAGGCTGCTGCTCAGCATCACATCCCAGCAGTGTGGAGCTGAGCCTGGGGATCTCTCCCCTGAGCAGGCTGCTCACTGAGAAATGTGTTTATTTTATGGGTGGGGGAGCTTGAAATATTCCAGTGTGATCAAGGTGGCATAATGTATTCTCAGGGGGAGTAACTGGCGTTTCTCCCAGTAAACACGCTCCTCTGGCTCTCCCTCATTAATTCCTGAGGAGCAGTGACAGCCTGCTCCCAGCCTTGCCACCCTGGAGTCCTGGGGAGGCTCTGTTTGCTCATTTGGGCGTGCAGGTGGTTTGCCTGTGGGATGTGCAGCCCTCGGAGCCCCCCGGGAGCCAGGGAAAACACGGAATGTTTGAGGAGCCCAGCTGGAGCAGACACAGTTGCGTGCTGAGCCCTGCAGCTCCCGCGGGGCTGGTGCCTTTTTGGGCTACCTAAAAACAGAGGGCAGACAACATTAAGGCAATAAAAAGGGTTATATTTGTTGAAGGGTCTTCAGGTACATTTTGGGCAGATGAAGGGGCTACACCCAAAAAATGGATGACGACAGGTTTTCACACTTTTATAAGTTTGGTCCATTTGCATATTGGTGGTTCATCCTCCAGTTACAGCTTCAGGTCATGAAGTCATTTTACCCCAAGTTTGCTGCCCCCCAACTCACTTTTGTTTCCATCTCTCAGAGCCTGAGGCAGTGAGGTGTCCTTGATTACCAGGCCTGGAGAGGAATTGTTGTCTCTGCCCAAAATGGGAAATATGTCACAGAAATACTTTATGAAAAATACTTTCATTAGGATCTTTTCTCATGAGAAGCTTCAACTTCTCCATGTTCTGCTGCTTTGGAATGTGATTTGGACAACTGTTTACCCAGCATGCGAAATTGTTTTTACTTGATGACCAATGACAGCCACCTGTGTCAAGGCTGTGAGTAGTCACAAGATTTTATTATCATTCCTTTTCTATTCCTTGCTAGCCTTCCGATGAAATCCTTTCTTCTATTCTTTTAATATACCATTTTCTTTTAATATAATATAACATAAATATATATAATAAAATAATAATATATAACAACATGATACATATAACATAATATTATAATTATACATAATTGTTATATATTATATATAGTTATAATTATATGTATTATTATTATAATTAATATATATAACATAAAATAATAAATCAGCCTTCTGAAACATGGAGTCAAGATTCTCATCTCTTCCCTGGTCCTGGGACCACCACAGCAGCTCACACTGCATATGGAGCTTAGAGGATTACAAATAGATGAAAAAAAGATATAAAATAGATATAAATGATAAAAATCCTAAGGCATCAGTGGGAGCACCGAGGGGCTGCACAACTCCCAGTCCAGGGAGTTTTCTAACCCTGGACCTACCAAGCCTCCACTACCTACCCCCAGGAACCTGCTCCTCAGGGGGAATAATGTTTATAGTCAATTAAAACCACGTTTTTACCTCTTTTATGAAGTTCATGAAGCGGCCACCGAACCTCCAGGCCTTGTGGCGGTGGCACTGCAGGGAGTTGACGGTCATCTGCGGCGCGCGCTGGTAGCACACGGACACCACGTGCACCGCGTCGTACAGCAGGGCAGCGTCTGTCTAAAGGGAAGGGGGACAGCGTTGGTGGCTTGCAGTGTGAAAAATGCCTATTTTGTGATTGGCTTTTTGCAAATATTCAAATGAATATTGTACGTGTTGTGTTAGAAAGTGATGCTGTATTAATTCTCTTAAGTAGTGCGTTAAATATAGTTTTAGGTTGTCACAAAATGTTAAAATAGAAACTATGCTATGTAGGATACTTTTTTTTCTAAAGAAAGGACTCACACCAACATAGCAGTTACAGGACACCTAAATCTTTCAGAGAAAGAGAAATTATTGCTCCATTATCAGGAGAAACAAACTTGTTCCCGCCTTGCTCAGGTAGGACGACGCCGTTAGGATTCGGAGGAAGAAGTTGACACTGACCAGACAGAATCCTGTGTTTGAATGGAATTTATGCATCATGTACGAGGTGTATGAATAGGCAACAGGTTATTGTTTTCAAGGGTTAATCCTCTGTTAATGTGGGTCCTTTTTTGGGCTTATGCTGCCCAGAAAAGGTACCTGGACATCCATAACTCTTTGTTTCTATTGTCTCTCATTAAATTGTCCAAATTATGATTACTCTAATTATATTACTATTTTTATAACCATTTTATTCCTATTAAACTTTTAAAATTTTAAAAACAAGTGATTGGTGTTTTTCACAGTAGGAAAAGGTGGAACCTGCTCTGAGTTACCCCCGCCAGCCCCAGGGTTTCTCTGCCTGTGTTCCCTGGTGGTTCCTTGGTTGTTTAGATCAAAAGCTTGGGGTTTTGTCTAAAATCAGCGATTCTGTAAGTGTCGTTTGTCTGTTCGGGTTGTTTCTTGCACATTTCCTGCTGTGGTGTCAAAGAGGGAGGCAACGGCTTCTAAATGTGGAAGGTAGTAACAGAGTTTTCTTATTGAGTCTGTTTTGTCTGAGTGTAAAAAAAAATACACAAGAACATATTTTCTACACTATTTTATACATGGGAAAATAAGAAACAGAGATATTTGTGGGCACACAGTTTTCCAAAAATGACACAAGCTGTCACCAAAATCAGGGCCTCATGGCTTTGTAACATATTCTAGCATTTCAGTGATCTGAACTAGGGAGAACTTTTTCCCTCCATATAATGTGATGATTTTAGATTCAATTTGAGATGCCCCATCTTACATCCAAACACTGATCAAGAGAATTGGATTTATTTTTCACTCTGATGTGGTAAGACCTCCTAGTGAAAATACATTATTTGCTGGCTTCACGGAGCCACGAAACAGATGTGAGTGTAGCAGCAGCGTAATAAACCACAATAAAACAAAATAATACAGTAAATAACTGAGCAAACATCTCACAGGACGTAGCCATGGAGAAAATCCTCCAGCCTTGGCAGCCATCCCTGTGACCTTCCCTTCCCTCAGCAACCAAGCATGAAGAGCAGGAGCCCCACCTGCATCCGTGGGCTGGTATGGACCACAGCAGGGGCAGGTTTGGGAATTTGGGGCTGGAGGAAAGGGGGGGCAAGGATATATCCATGCAATTTCATGGTGAATTACGGACTGTAATGCCCAGCTGAGTCCAGGTCCCAGTGGATAGACACCTGGCAAAGAGGAATCAAAGGCAGGATCCCTCTGAGAGAGCAAAGAAGGGATGGGGACCGAGTTGTGCTGCAGGCACAGGGGGGCTCAGCCTGGGGAGAGGCAGGAGCCTGGGGAGAGTGGGGGTCTCTCCTCTAACAACAAACACAGCAGCAGGGATCTGAGGAGCCACTTCAAGGTGAAAGTCTGGGAGGCTTTGCCACTTTCTGGGAGATGTAAAGGAAGGGAAGGAGGGAGGCAGTCAGCAGTTCTGGGGGTCGGAGACAGCCTGGCAGGGAAGACAGATGGGCGAGCAGGTGCTGTACCTTCCCAGCAGTAATTCAGCAGAGCAGAGCTGCCATCAGGCCCTAAAAGGAGTCATCAAAGCTGCAGCTCAGCCCATCTCTGCCCATTGCTTTGGCTCTTTCCCCTGCCTCAATCTCTGCAAATTGCCTGGTCCAGCCCGGCCGTGTGCTGTGCTCCCAGCCCTGGGTGCTGGTGTCCCTCTGCTCTCGGGGCTGAGAGGAAAGCCAAAGGGGGTTTGAGGGCTCAAAGCTGGAGCCATCTGGGACACGTCCTGGCTACCTGCCTTGTCTGGTGGCAATCTGCTGGCAGCTGGGCCCAAGCAGGAGCATTACCACAGCAATGGGGTGTGGGCTTCACCCCAGACTTTCAGGGACAATTGTTAAAGAATCCGTGTCCCTCTGCTCTTGGGGATAGCTGGACCCCTTTGGAACATGTCCTGGCTTGTCTGGTGACAATCTGTTAGCAGCTAGCCCCACAGCAGCGGGGTGTGGGTTTCACCCCAGATTTTGAGGGACAGTTGTTAAAGAACACAAGAAAGCGCCTCAGAGCAGATACCTGGGATGAGTTGTTACTTGTACAAAAACCAATAAAAGTAACATTTAGGCCTCAATGATTGTTCCTGCCTTCCCTGCCCTGCTCCCCAGAGCCCTGTTCCCTGTTTGAACTGCCCGTACCATCATCACACCATCCAGGAGCCCCAGCTCGGCCTTGGGCGCCGACTGCAGCCTCTCCATGGACCACTTCTCAATGATGGAGGACACGTGGGGGTTCTCCACGTTGAGGATCCGGAATCCAGTCAGGTTCACTCCAGAGTAGCGATATGGTTCTAGGTCTAATGCATAAAGATCCTTAAAAGAGAGAAACCAGTTTTAAACATTTTGCTTAGCTTTGTTTTGTTTGAGTTTTCTGCGTCGGTTGGTGTGTCTGTGTTTGGAGTGAGACAGCAGAGCCCACAGGCAGTGGGAGGGAGTACAGTGTCACAGACATCTTTTATGGAAAATCCTTTCCTTAGGATTTTTCCTCCTGAGAAGCTGAGAGGCCTCAGGAACAAAATGTAAACACTTATTATCTGCTGCTGTGGAATGCAACAGGTGCATCTGTGATTGGTCTCGTGTGGTTGTTTCCAATTAATGGCCACTCACAGCGAGCTGGATCAGACAGAGAGTCCGAGTCACAAGCCTTTGTTATCATTCTTTCTTATTCTATTCTTAGCTAGCCTTCTGATGAAATTCTTTCTTCTATTCTTTTAGTAGAGTTTTAATATAATATATATCATAAAATAATAAATCAAGCCTTCTGAAACATGAAGTCAAATCCTCGTCTCTTCCCTCATCCTGTGAACACGGTCATAGTACAGATCCCTCAGGAATTCAGAGGATTCTCATAGGATTGTGCTGCCTGCTGCCGTCAGTGGCTGCTTGCAGAGGCCTGGAGGTGTTGGTGCAATTTGGGTGCCGTATGTGCAGGTTCCCCCACACACAACAGAAGGAAACTCCTGCCAAAGAGCCAAAGAACCTGCTCTCAGTATGAAAGAGAGTGGATTGGGGGGAGAAAAAACTACCTGTGACCCTGAAAAAGAGATTTGTGACCCAGGGAGGGGGGACAAGGCAGAGTTTGTGTCTGGAGCTCCCTTGGGCCTTTGCACGGAGGATCTGTTGGCAGTGCCGAGGCCCACAGGGTGCTGTGGATGACAGAGTCACTCTGAATGCAAAACACCAATTTGCAGACTATCAAAGAGGAACTAAGACGCATTTCTTGACATTCTGGCCAGCCTACACAGTCTGCAGATGAATGAGGGTGCCCTTTATGGGATGTGAAAAGCAGAGCCAGGCAGTGCTCAGCTCTGCTGGCTGCCAGCATGGCTTGGCAAGGGGCACTGGGGCTACTGGGGGGCACTGGGGGAGCACTGCTGTAGGGCAGCTCTTGGGTCTCCACGTGTCTGAATATCAGCTCCAGTGCTCAGGAGGGAGTTTGGGGTTAGAAAGCACATCAGGAGCATGTGGCAGCTGATCTGCCCCCCAAAGCCAGCTCACCTGAGGGGGGAGTGAGGGAGTATGGTGAGATGGCAGCCAGGGGTGAACCATTTGTTGGATGGGATATATTTCATCAGCATTTATCCTGAACAGCTTCTGCAAGGGTTTCCTGGCAGTTTAAATGTGGGGAGGCGGAAAGGCAACACCACAAGTCTGCAATGGAGCATGGGGGCGAAGATGTGACATTTCCTGCTCTCACAAGGGCTTCTCAAAAATGAGCTTCGGTATGGGAGGAGCTGCTGGGGCTGTGCTGGGGCTGTTCTGTGCTGTGGCTGTGTCTGTCCTGTGCTCTGTGCTGGGGCTGTTCTGTGCTGTGGCTGTGTCTGTTCTGTGCTCTGTGCTGGGGCTATGCTGGTGGGACACAGCCACACTGTGGGGCCACCCATGTGCAGCCCCTATCTGCCCACAGGGGGCTGGCAAAGTCCTCCATGTGCTGCCCTAAGCAAAGCAGGACAGCAGCAGCACTTGCCAGCAACTGAGACATCATTCTCTGTGGGGGAGTGAGGGTTTTATGGCTGCTTTGCTTTAACAAGCTTTGGGGGTTTGATCTTTTCTGTAAGCCTGGCCCCAGCCTCTGCCGCCCCAGGGCTCACTGCTGATGGATGCAGTGCTCAAACCTGCAGGTGCAGCAGGGACCAAATCATTAATCACCCTACAATGGCAGTTGGGACTTGGGCTTTTGGGCTGTTTTCTAACCCTGAAAAATTGCAAGTGCAAACCTGCACGTTCTGTTAAAGGGCAAGTTGAAGAACAGGCCACAATGTTGACTTTTAAATGACTTAAGGGAGCTAAGGGCAAATACAGTGGTTTGACCTCAGACAGGTGTCTCTGGCTGGGAGGGGGACAGCAGTTCTGTGCCTGACCTGCTGGAATGGCTCTGTTTTTTCAAGATTCATTTTTAATCAAACTTAATACTTCAGTTTGTATTCCAGAAATTGTTGTGAGGAAATTATTTTTGGTTGCAAAATTCGATGATTTCCCCCTCAGAATGTGATAAATCAGATCCCTGAGCTCCAGACCCCATGGTCTCTGCTGCCCATCTATCAAACCATCACCCCTGGCCACCTCTCAGATCCCACTGGTATTCTGGGTGCTGTCCCTGCCCTACTGCACCCCACTGACCCTTCCTTTCAACAAGTTCCTATAAAAAACAACCTCCCATCAGATCCCTCTTTGATTCCAATTTAAATCTCAGCTGCAGCCTGATTTATCACCTCCTGGAATCAGAGGATAATTCAGAATACCAGCTGAGTGTCAGGATGTGGCGAGGTGTGGATGGGAATCATCAGATCAGTTTCTTCTGGATTTTCTGCTCCTGCACAGCCACAAATTGAAACATCTGGTTCTATTTTCCACCTCATCTGCATTCCCTTTCACTCATTATTTTCTGTACTGCAGATTAATTCTTCCCTACACAATTTTGCTCTCAGTGCTGCTGTGAGGCTCTCCTCCTTCCCCAGTTTGCCCAGTTTGGGCTCTTTGGTGGCAGCAGTGCTGGGGACTGATCCTCAGTGATGCCACATCCTCAGAGGAGGCTGGAAAAGTGGTCCAGGACGGTTGAGGTGCCCCCACAGCTCTGCCCTGGGACCTGGCAGGGCTTGGCTGTGGCTGCAAAGCCCCATTTTACAGATTGCTGAGTCTTTGTTTATTTTTCTCACTGCAATTTTGCATTATCTCACTTCAAAAATGTCAAAGAATTAGCAGACTCAAATATTGAACAAAACAGGAAAAAATGTTAAGATATAACTGAGTCTATGTGTAGGAATGTCGGGGTACAAGAGTTTCACCAAGGCTTTGAAAAGTGTTGATAAAGGTGTAGTTCCATCTCCAGAAAAAGGCTTTATTTTCTACCAAAAAATTGAAAAATACAGAAATGACAAAACCACTTTCTGTAATATTGGCTTAAAACATGAGAATTCTTCCTGGAAGAAGAGGGACAGAGAACTACAAGGTGACTGATGATACCAAACACAAAATTTAAAAAAAAATCTTATTTTTTGCTTCCCATTAAGATTTTAACACCTGGTTTCCCATGTTCTGACTGCAAAAGGGAAGACCCTTTCTACTTCACCAAAATGTCACATTTGGACCAGCGTTTTCCATGTGTTTTGAGACTAAACCTGTAATGCAGCTTTTAGATCTGCATAGCTCATCCAAAGCCCCACAAGGGTGGAGATCTGGGGTGTTCCCTGCAGGGCTTTGGATGTAAAATCTGCATGTATCTGGATGTAAAATTTGGATGTAAAAATGTGACAGGGACCAGTGCTCATCAGAGATCCTCCTCCTGCTCCTCCTGTGGTGGAAAAGGCTGATGGGGCTCCTCTTGCTGGAGTCAGTGAACTGTAGTCGTGCTGCCTAGCAAAATGTTGAAGCATTTCATGCCAAGTGTTGATACACTGTGCTCAGTATTGACTGGGGACCTTTTAGAAACATTCAGTATAACATAATAGACTAATTCATTAGCACCCCATGGGTCTCGTACTGGGGAAGCTGAAGCACAGGCATTGCAAGCTAGGAAAACATTGCCTTAAGGAATGACAGATTAAAATATCTTTCCCATGATATAACTGTTATTTCAGGAAAGTGGCATTAATTGTGATTGCTTATCTATTAATTTATTATAATTCCTCTTTTCCCACCTCCAGGCTGTACCTACACATGAAATGTACTCCAGGCTCAGCTGGGGCTGATTAATAGGAGGTTATCTGGGAAATGCTTAAAGCTGCCTGGAATAGATAATGGCAGCAGGGGTAATTAAAATGTCTTTTGCATTTGAAAAATAAATTTTGTAGTTTTTAAGGGTTAGTTTCGTCTGTTTCTTTCCTAAAGGCAAAAAAAAGATAAATTGGATTTTCAAAATCGCACAAAATTCAACAGTAGACTAGACAATAGCATCTTAAATGGAGACAAAAGTGACCCTGCCAGGAAAGCCAAGTGTCTCCCAGAGGCAGAGAGGACTGGCCCATGTTTAACAGAGGGGTGTTAGTGTCAGGCTGAGCTCCCCTCCTGCAAAATAAACCTGCAGGGCTGAAACCTGGACCACAGCAGGGCTGCTCCTGGTTCCAGAGGGGTCCTGGGTGCTCATCCCCAGCTCCTGCTGCATCAGGGTCCTTACCAAATTCTGGATGGGAACTGCAGGCTTACACTCTCCCTGTGCTCCTTGTCAGTGTGTGGGGAGCTACACTGAAGTCAAAGTGGCTGGGAGTGAAAATAAAGCCAGAACCTACATCTGTGCACTCCAAAGGAGGGAGTGCCCCAAAATTCCTGAAATTCAGTCCCAAAATTCATGATCCAGGAATGGGGAGGTATCCTGCAGGAAAACGTGGGAATTCACAAAATCCCTGGAATCCCCAGAATTAATTCCCAGAAATTCCCAGCATTCATGAAATTCAGTCCCAAAATTCCTGAAATTAATACCCCAAAAATTCCCCGAATTCCTCATCCAGGAGAGGGGAGCCATCCTTCAGGAAAAGGAGGGACTGACAACTCTCAGGCAATGCTGCAGAGCAGAGGAGTTAGAGCCTGGGTGGTCTGACCCTGACCTGCAGTCAGCTCCAGCTCCAGCCCTGCCCTCTCCTCCTGGCAGGGTCCCAGGTCTCCCTTTTCCTTGCATTTTCCACCCCATGGCAGTGCAGTACACACCAGGATCAGAAACCCATCCCACCCACATCCCAGCCCCATCAGTGTGCACAGGTTGTTTTCTGTGCTTTTTCACATCCCACACCCATCAGTGTGTACAAGGTGTGTGCACGGCCAGATACTTTACCAGAGTGGTGAAGATGAAGTGGTAATATTCTGTCATCATCCCCATTGCCATAGCCTTAAGGAGAGGAGGGAAAAGGGGTTAGTAAAGGGATACAAGAACATAACAGCAGCCATGTAACATAAAACTCAGAGCTCGTAGGTAAATGTGGCAGGAGAGATCCAGAAACACCAGGTTTGGGCTCAAGATTGAGGCCATGGAGCAGTGAAGAAATTGGAAACACCAGGTTTGGGTTCAGGACTGAGGCCATGGAGCAGTGAAGAAATTGGAAACACCAGGTTTGGGTTCAGGACTGAGGCCATGGAGCAGTTAAGCCAGGCTCATCAGCAAGAGGCACATGCTCAAGTGCTGAGCTGAGCAGAGCTGTGGTCCTCAAACCATCCTGAAACCATGGCAAAGCCTCAGTGTGCAGCTGCCATGAGGGCTGGTGGCATTTCTGGGTGGCACTGGGTGTCCCTGGCTGTGCCAGGGTATAGGAATATGCTCTCTGTTGATGGAGTGACAAAACTATCCTTTATCTCCTTAAAAAGGAAATGAGCCCAGAAGTTTCTCTCCTCAATTAGGTGAAAAGACACCTCATAGGACCTTGAGAACTTCGCCTCAAACTTAAGGATAGTTAATTGGACAGGAGCCTAAAAGTCCTGCCTGAGCAATTTACTAAAAAAGAAGAGAACAAAGAAACTAATTGCTTTTGTGAGATATTTTACCAGGAGCAAATACAATATGGGTCAGTGAAGGTGCAGGCACAAGGATGGGGAGTGGGAATATCCCCTGTCCCTCAGCTTTTGGGGATCAGAGCCCTGAGTGCCCTTGGCCAGCACAACTTGAGATTCCCTGCCAGCCCCTACACGCAGGATGGCTCCTGCAGATTGCTGGGATTTGCATAACTGAGCACTGGAGAGAACAGACTGTCCTGGAAGCTCTTTCAGAGGACAACCATGGGCTGAAGGGGCTTTGGCTGGATGGCCTTTCACAACATGAGGGAAGCACATTTTGGTCAATGAGAAAGGTCACCTTGAAGCTGGTGACTGGTGACAGGAAGATTTCTGTGGGTTTGGCTGGGACGCTGACTGTGTGAGCATGTTCTCTGGAGAAAACACATGCAAGAGCACTTTAAAATCCCCACTGATGGGAAAGTGACTTCGAGTCCCCCCAGGAAATGTTTGCTTCCCTTGGTTTTTTGCTAAAATTACTAGGGCGGAATTTACCTCCGAGGAAGGAAGTGACAGTATGAAAAGAAGTGAGATGTCAAAAAAACAAGGGAAAAGAAAAGGATCTGGATTGCAAGCCTAGATATTGTCACTCCAGAGTGTGATTTCACCCCAGGTTTCCTGCTCTGGAAGCAGCTTTTAGAGAGTCTAGGGGCTGTCCCTGTGGCCATTCACCATCCTTTTCCCCAGTCTGGTCAGTCCATCCAGGGGGCTGCAGTGGAGCTCTCTCCCTCCTGCATACCCTGGTCCAAAGAACTGAAGCAGGGAATGGCACCTCGGTGTGGGAAGCACCAGTTAGTGATGGGGAGCCAGTCTGGAGCAAATGATGAGATCCCAGTTCATGTTCTACAGCTGGATCACTCTGGCCATAGCTGAGGAACCCAAACCCGCTGTCAGAAGGAACCTCCAGCTTCCCAGCCCAGGCAGCCTGGGGCAGGATGCATCTGGGTTTGTGGGGAAATGAATAAATGATCATCCTGGTGGATGAGCCACAGGCAGTGGCTGGGATGAGAGCAGGAGCTCTGTCAGAGCTGACAGACCCAGCTGTGCCCTGTGGAGCACAGAGGCTGCTTGGGACAGCCTGGGAACAGACCTGGAGTGACAGCAAGGGACCAAAACTGAGGGAGGATGGAGAATCTGGGGAAAACCTCACAAGCAGGACTCACTTTGTGACAGGTTTCTACAATTTGTTTTCCAAGAGGGCAAAATAATGGATGGTTTGATGTCTGGTCACTCCAAGGGACCCAGGCTGGAACAGTAGGTGACAGTCCCATCTGTACAGCTGGTTCATGCGGTGTTACTCATGGATTACTAATCCATGCATTTTTTACTACTCCAATTTCAAAACCTGCCCAGATGATCAGTACTGGGCTGATCATGGAACCTTGAATCCCTGGGGAGCAAGATCCTGACTGGCACGATGGTGTGTGCACTGCTCAGTCAGAGCTGCTCAGCCAGCACAGGCTGTAGGTGCTCAAACCTTCTGTGTTTTCTGAAGATGTGCAATGAAAATCAGTGTCAAGGAGTGGAAATTTTAGCAAGGTTCTTGTGAGAACCTTGTTGCCATCCATGGGGGTGGCAGCAGGGCCAAGAGACTCCAGGGATTCCATCCAGCCAAATGTCTGCAGAACTGACTGGTGTAGTGAGCAAAATGTTACAAAAGGCACATAATAGCAATAAAATATTAATATTACTGATTCTGCCATAAACAAAATGCTGGGCCTTCCTCAATTTTTTTTTGTCCATTATTTATTCTGTGCATTGTTCTGCTGCTGTGAAGGGAAGCAGACTCCCCTCCTCTAGGAGATGGCTTTGCCTAGCTCGTACTTTCAGTGGAAAAGAAATGAAAGAGGCACCTCTAGGCATACATTTCTTGCTACAGGTAGAAAAGTGAGGAAAATATGAGGTTTTTACACCTCCTAGTCTTCAGCAGATGCAGGTGACCTGCAGGTCATGGTGCACTGCTCTGAACCTGCCTGATGTTACATACCAGAGTGGCCAGGCATGCAGAGAGCAGTCAGGCTGTGGTTTGGGTTTGTGCAACTTCCCAGACTCTGAAAACACATCAGTATTTCCCTGAGTAAAAATAGTGTTAATAAGCTGATATCCATGGCTTCAGGTCCTGACAAAACCACAACACACACACAAACCCAGCCAGAAGGACTCAGAGAGACTTGTCTCCCCTAGTCCCCCCTCTCCTCCATCTTCCTCACTCTGCACCAGCGGTGATGAGCTGAGCAGATGGCACAATAAACTGTAATAAACTGCATAATAAGTGAGCAGCACCAAACACAACCAGCACGGGAAAATAACTGGCAGGAGACAATGAGCCCCTTCTACTGCTTCCCATAATAATCCCTCCCAGGCTTTCCAAGTTCTCTGAGCACTTCCCTTCATTTTGCATCAAGCAGGCTGCAGGAGAAGGCCCTTGCCTTGTGCTAGCTTTCTCATCCCTTCAGGGATTTATTTAATCTGTGTGGTGGTGTTGTGCCGAGCTGATAGGAGCAACACTTCCACCAGCTGGTTTTTAGCATCTCTGTGAGAGCCTTTTCCTCTGCCTCATATTGATCCTGAAACCCAAAGGCACTCGGGAATGAGGAGGAGCTGGGGTGAGCTGCAAGAATTCCAGTGTTGGAAGAAAGGAGGGAGCCCAAATGAATGGAAAATCACTGACATCTGGCTTAAAGTCCAAGAATTGCAGACGCTGCTGGGAAAGGGACAGGGGATGCAGTCCCTCCTGGCTGGGAGAACCAGCCTGAATGAAGGGAGAAGGGGGAAGAGGGAAGAAGGCTGGGGCTGTGCAGCTGCAGGGAGAGCCATGGAATTGTCCGGCACCAGCCTGGGCTCCTTCTCCTCCTGTGACATCTCTTTGTTCTCACACATAGTCACTTTTTGGTACTTCCAGTTTTTCAGTGAAAACACCATTTTCTGTAGAAATCCAGCAGTGTCCTTGGAGGATGGACACACTGTAGCTTTTGGTTTGGCTGTGGATTGCAGCCCCAAGGTAATGCTGCACCCAGGGTGGTGCCACTCTTCATCACGGCCACCCCACACCCATGGGCTCCTGAGCAGCCACTTTGCTGTCCTGCTGGCCCCCTGCTCACCTGCTTGAGGATCTGAGCTGCCATCAGGTGGCTGCAGTCGAAGATGATGCGGAATTCCCGGCCTCTCTTCATCTCCTTGAGCAGCGGCCGCGCGTCGTCGGTGTCCAGCGGGAGCTGGCGGATCTTCAGGCGGATGTTGTAGCGGGACGGGGCCATGATGAGCTCCTGCAGCCGTATCAGGCCTTCAGGTGTCACACAGAGACAAACCCACAGCGTTACAGGGCTGCCTTCCTCACTGCTGGGCCACAGCGGCTCAGTGCTTCTCTTGTTCTCCACGGAATGGGATCAGGATTGACATCCATCCATCCATCCATCCATCCATCCATCCATCCATCCATCCATCATCCATCCATCCATCCATCCATCCATCCA
>JAXCLO010000086.1:3269495-3291238 GCA_035583995.1 Arremon aurantiirostris | reverse complement strand
GGTAATTTGCTCCATGGGTCATAATCAAAGTCACAGGGCTCTTGGGCTCTGTGCCAGGGTCTCTGAGCCCCCTGGCAATCCAGGACAGACAGAGGGATGTCCTGAATTCTGACATCAGTGATGCTGAAAAGCCACTGTGTGCTGGGGCTGGCACAGCTGCACTGCCCTGGAGGGCTCCAGGGTGGCTCAGCACAGGTAACCAGCCCCGGGTGATGGGAGTGTGAAAAATGTGTATTTTATGATTGGCTTTTTTGCAAATAATAAAATGAATATTATATGCGTTGCGTTAGAAAGTGATGCTGTATTAATTTTCTTAAGTAGTGTGTTAAATATAGTTTTAGGTTATAACAAAATGTTATAATAGAAACTATGCTATGTAAGACACTTTATTTAAGAGAGGACTTGCACTGAGATAGCAGCCACAGGACACCTAAATCATTCAGAGAAAAAGAATTTATTGCCCTCTTATCGAGTTCTTCTCACCTTGCTCAGCCTGAAGATGCTGTCAGGATTCAGAGGAAGAAGTTGACACTGATCAGACAGAATCCTTTGTTTGAATGAAATTTATGCATCATGTATGAGGTGTGTGAATATGCAACAGGTTATTTTCTTAAGGGTTAATGCTCTGTTAACGTAGGTCCTTTTTTGGGCTTATTTTACCCAGAAAAGGTACCTGGACTGTTTGTAACTCTTTGGTTTTATTGTCTTGTATTGTCCTAAATCCAAATTGTCCAAATTTTTATTACTCTAATTATATTACTATTTTTATAACCATTCTATTACTATTAAACTTTTAAAATTCCAAAAACAAGTGATTAGCCTTTTTCACAGGAGCCACCAGGCAGGCTCAGGCCGCTGAGCCCTTGGACCAGCCAGCCATGCTGGGGAGGCTGAAACCTCACTAAAACTTCTCTAAAACTCTCTAAATCTTGCCTCTGCTCCCAGGTCCTTGTCCAGAGCTTCCTGCTGCTGTTCTCCCCCTGCAAAGCAGAAATCTCCTTTCAGAGGTGTCACCTCCCCTGCTGCACGCTGCTGAGCAGGTAACACTAATGAAGGAGCAGAGAAGTTGGAACTCTTCAAGCAAGTGCTCTGAAAAATTAATGAGAAGCAGCAGAAGAACATAAATAATCCGTGCTCCCCATTAGAGGTGGTTAGCACCTTTCCAGTGATCCAGGGAAAACCTGCCCAGGCACCACCATTCCCCTTTGGAATCACTGTCCTGTGGATTTTGGCAGCTGGAGTCAAAGGACAGTTAACCCTTTAACACCTGAGCTATTTTGAAATAATTATTGTTAATCTAAATCAAAAGTGACAGCTTAACTGGTGGCAGAAATGGATATATATATAAACCAAAATGAAGTTGCATGGCCTCAGAGGAAAAATCATTAGCTCCCTGGTGGGTTTACAAGTAATTTGCCAGCAATAAAAATGCAAAAACACATTTTGGTGTGCAATGATCATAAATAATCCTCGGACAAGATTTCTTTCTAGGACTCACAAGTCCACTCCCTTAATGGCAAGTTTTATTACCTTGGTTTCTCTGTGTTCTGTTACAAAATGTTGCTGTCAGAACAATTTACGAATTACAGCCCTGTTGGTATCAACTTCCATAATTCATATGGAAATTGGTTTCCCCACAAACCCTCACAGAGCACAAAGAGTCGTGTAACCACATAGAATGACCTTAATAACACAGAATATAGAGACCTATAACACAAAATATAGAGGTGCCTGTGCCAGCATTAAATATCCATGGTCACCAGGCTGGGGGGAAGCTTTCCTTTAAATCATGTGCACATAGTGGTGGGGTCAGTGTGGGTGCTCAGAGTGTCACCAGTGCTGTCACCCAGGCTGGTGGCACCTCACAGCATCTTTAGGAAGCCAGGAACATTCTGGGGGTTCTGTTCCCAAGTGAAAAATCTCATCCAGCTGCTGAGGAAACTCTGAGTTTTCTTAAAATTCAGCATTTTCTTAAAATACCAGGAAGTACAGTTTGTTCAGGATTTCAGCTGTGCTCATCTCTCTTCCCTCCACTTTTGAGGCCTGGGGATGAGGAGCAGCTGAGATGAAAGTCACAGAGGGAGTGGCTGTGCCAGGGGCACCAAGCGTGTGTGTGATCCTTGGAGTAGGAGAGAGAAGCAAAGGGAGTGACAGTCAATTAAGTGGGAATTGCCTCAGAAAAATTCTGAAGTAAATGCAAATCCAAAGAGTAAGGAGAGGGATCTGCAGCTCAGGCTGGATTTTGGGTGTTCTGTGCCATTGCTCTCCCTTCAGCAGGAGGAAATGGATGCGGCAACTGAAATTGCCACATTTCATAGATGAAGTTGCACTGCAGAAAAGAAAATCAAATAGAAACCACGGCATTAATATCTAAGAAAATTAAGTAAAGATGGTTCTAAACATTTTATTTACTGGTCCTTTATAAATACATGGGCACGCATCTAAAGTCAGTCCTGGCTGTTGCAATACACCACAGGGTAGAAGGTAGCTGCTCAAAGAACTGAGCATTTCTTGTATTCAACACCTCATTTGTAACTTTAACCTAAAGAAAATTTGATAAACTGTGCAAGGACAAGCCCTCCATTTTAAAAAATATTATCAGCTTCATCTAAGATTTTGCAACACCCATTCTGGACAAGCCTTTTGCTGTGATGTAGATGAATAGGAAAGAACACTGCAGATCCTATTTCCATTCAAATATTATGAGCCAAGCTGAGATACCACCCTGAAGCAAAACATCCAGGGTCTTGCTTTGAATTTTGTCTAAGCAAAGATGACAAAAACTGCTTTTGCAGAAATAAAAATTCTCAGGAAGAAAAGTGCATAAAATGAGGAAGAAAATGGTTTTCTTTCCCTATAAAGAAAGAGCAGGTCCTTAAGATTTTATAGACCAGAGATTTAAACCAAGAACACCCTTTTTACAGGTCCCTGGTTCAGCTTAAAATGGTAATGGCATTGCAGCTGAAAGAAGCAGCACCTGGAGCTGCAGGAGGTGCTGGGCTCTGCAGAACTGCTTGGATGGGAGGGAAATGGATTCAGAGGATTCTCCTGCAGGTTCTTCTCCTCTCCTCCCATCCCAGGGACATTCTGGAGAGCTGCTGTCACCAAGGGAAGCAGGACAGCAGCCACCAGATCCTGCTCCTGGGAGCTCCATGGGGCTCTGCCACACCACGAGGTTTTCAGTCTGTTAAATTCTCAACTTTTGAAGAGATGGTTCAAATCAGGAAAATCCCAGCTCTCTGCCAGACAGTTAAAACTGAAAATAATTAAGGCAAAATCTTTTCCTGCACAGAAAGTACCTAACATGTGGCAATAGCAAAATCATCAGCATTTCTGCCATCCTAAGCCCAAAAAACAAATTGGATTTTGAATGGAACAATGACCTTTGTGTACAACTTATCTTGACCTCTGAAAGTAATGGCATTTTGTCTCCAATTCTACTGCTAATTGCAAATGCTGAATTCTGAATATTCACATTTGAGAGGGGTTCATGGCTTTCTTGTTTCAGAAATCTGAATGCCCCCAGGAGAAGTTCCCATCCTGCAGGAACAGTGTGAACTGAAGTTCCCAGACCCATTCTCAGAACAGTTTCCTGCCCAGCCGCAACCCCAGCATGAACACCCAGACTGTGGGAGGCTGAACCCAGGCTCCTCTTTCCCAACTAAACCACCCATCAGCTCCAGACTTGGCAGCTGTGACTCCTCTTATTCCCTCCTACAGCTCCTTCCCCAGCTCAGCCCTTTCCCAAATCACACATCAAATTCCACATACCCCATTTGTGAAAAATGCCCATTTTATGATTGGCTTTTCACAAATATTAAAATGAATATTATATGTGTTATGTTAGAAAGTTCTGCTGTATTAATCCTTTTAAGCAGTGTGTTAAATATAGTTTTAGGCTACAACATAATATTAAAATAGAAACTATGAGATGTAAGATACTTTTCTAACTAGCTCAAGGAATGGATAAGATTATCAAGAAATTCTTTGCACAGAGATAACAGCAAAAAGACATTAAAATCCCAAAGAGAAGAAATATTGCAGGAAGAACCAGGCTGTTTCTACCTCCTTTCAGCCCCCATGGAGCCAAACCATGATTTACAAGATGATGGGGTAGAAATTGACAATAAACAGAAAAATCCCTAGTTTGAAAGGAATGTTTGCATCATGTATGAGATGTGTGAATATGCAGCAGGCTGTTGCTTTTAAGGGTTAATCCTTTGTTAGCAGACATGCTTTTTTGAGGAAAGGTTTGTAATTCTTTGCTTTTTTTATTGTCCTTTATTGTCCTAACTATGATAGTTCAAATTCTTATTGCTCTAAAATATATATATATATATATAAATATATAATATTTATGTTTTTATATTTTTATATTTTCCATATTTTTATTTTTATATATTTATATCATGTATTATATATAATTTATTTTTATGTGTATTTTTAATTTATTTATTTATTTATATTTTGCTATTTTTATTACCATTTTATTACTATTAAATTTTAAAAAATTTTAAAACAAGTGATTGGTATTTTTCACACCAGCACAGCACCAATGTACCCTGCCAGCCATGGGGAATCCCACCCCACCTGGGCTGAGCCCCCTCTGCTGGGCCAGGACACTGCTCCAAACCAGCACAGAGACCCCAAAGCAGATTAAGAGCAGTTAGAGCAGCCAATAATGCAGAGCAGAGCAGAGACCAGAGCACGAGTGACCTGAAGCATGATTTGCAGCGAATGTCTTTCCCTCTCATAAATAGGAGAGACACAGTGGGACGATTATCCACCCAGATTTATCTCCTCAGCTCTGTGTATATCCTTCTGTGCTTAAAAATGTCTCACTGCCCTTTGCGTTATTGCATTGCCCTTTACATTCATAGCACATAAACCTCTCAAGTACTGTAAAACTTACAAGGTGTAATATAACATTGGGGGGTTTCTTTTACACATCATAAACAGGAGTCACTGGGAAAGGAAAGCAGCAAAGAAAGGGAGACATTACTTGGCCTGACAACAGTACAGGAGGAAAATATATATACAAGTATACATATATACACCTAAAATCCCGAGCTGGATTGATTATCTGGCGTTGATGGATCACCTGAATGTGTTACGTAGATAAGGAAATTGATTGTTCAATATATCACTGTCTGCACTAAGAATCCTGTGTTAAAAAAGAAAGGGGAAATATTATAAATCTGTCTCGCACGGGCAATGAAAAAGCTTAAGCTTTTAAGGCTAATCATGATGTACCTTTTGCTGCACATCTGATAAAAGAATATCATCTCAGAGTTCTGCAGTGCTAAAGGACTGGTGTCTGTCCCAAGGCTCTGCAGGGAGGGAACCTCCCTGGCATGGCTGAGGGGCTGTTCTTGGTGCCAGCAGTGGGCAGGGTGATCTGACAGAGCCCTGCTATCACCCTGATTTTTTAAGATTTTCTAAGCCTTCTGATGTTTACATTTTTGTAACAAACTTTCTCACATACTTTCTGTAAATAACTTGTTGTTTTGCATTTTTTATAGAGGAAATTTGATGGACTGTTGGTTTGTCGTTGGAGAGGTGGCGCTGTCACCCTCCAATGCACTGTCACTTTTGGAAATCTATAAACGTTGGAGTCAGAAAATAAACTCCCCCTTTTTACCTTAAGAACAACAGTGTGTGCATTGTTTTATTTCGTGTCCTATAGTGACAGAGCCCCAGGGGAACATCAGCCCATCCCTGGCAGTGTCCAAGGCCATGTTGGACAGGGCTTGGAGCAACCTGGGACAGTGGAAGGTGCCCTGCCCATGGCAGGGGGGTGGAATGAGATGAGCTTTCATGTCCGTCCCAACCCAAAGCATTCTGAGATTGTGGAATGAGCTGAGTTTTCACGTCCCTTCCAACCCAAAGCACTCTGAGATTCTATGACATCCAGCCTTGTCTCCTCTGCAGAGCAGGTGTTGAGGCTTTTTGTTCCATTCACAACAGAATCCACCCCGTTCCCAGCACAAAACTTCTGCTGCAGGCAGGAAAAATCCCCGTCAGCCCAGGCAGGCACGGTGTCTCGCAGGGGGTGGAATTTCAAATCACTGCGGTGACTTCCCTCAGAGCGCTTCAAATTCACTGCAAAGCTAACCAACGAGTCTAACACCTCAGTCCCCACAGACAGCCGTAACTCAGCTAAATTTGTGGGTTATACCAGATTTTATTTACTGCTTCATCCTGGGAGAAGAGTGCGAGCTGACAGCCGTCTATTCATTAGAGTGGGGGAGCCGCCCACGGCGCCGCCGGCTCTCTCCCCATACACTTCCATGGCTCTAATCGAGTTTGGGCTCTGCAGAACCAGCTCTGTTATTTTGGGAATGATGTACCTTCCTACTCACCTGGGAGCTGGGGAGTTCAGAGATCTGCTCGGTTCACCCCCAAGTCCCCAGTGGGAACAAAGGAAATATCAAAACCATCAGATGTCATTACGGGTTAATGAGTGCCAGGGCAGGCAGTGGCCTCATCCCAGTCCTTACTGGAGGCAGGAACCACCATTTCCACCCAAGCTGCTGCTTGCAGGTGCCAAGGAGAAATTGGACTTTGTCACAAAAGCCTGTGTAACACTGAGGGCTCCAGTCCAGGGGAGCTGGGTACCCCTTAGAGGGGAACCCCAGTGCCCAATTTCCACAGCAACGAGCAAAGTGCAAAGCCCAAATTCAAGAATTTTTCTGAACCCTTATGTAATTTTAAGTCTCTGTTTCGTGCCTTTGGTATTAGCTGGTTTATCTGTGCTTAAAAACTTCTCCAAACGTCCCCACAGGATCCGTGCCTTTGGAAGCCCAGTCCTTCCTGCTGCTTTCCAGGTCACACTGCTATGCTGAATGTCCCAGGCACAACAAGCTGATACAGAATGTGCCAGTTGTTCCCTTATTACTTCCCAATACTTATTTTTATTCTCTGAATCTGACCCCACACTGGGGAGTGCAGCTTCTTGGCTGGGGCACAGCAAAAAAGCCGAAGTCTGACAAGGTCCCTGGACTGAAGTATTAAGTAATAGAGATACTGTGTGCTGCCCAAGGCTGGTGCCTGCTCTCCTCTCTTCCTGCCGGTGCTGCAGAGCTGAGCAGCGTGGGGGAAGCTCAGAGCAGCTCTGGGGTTGCCTCTGACGCAGGGGTACCCCACGCTCTCCTCAGCCGTTTGCAGCTGAACCGCGTTTGGCTGATGATCTTCCCTGCCAGAAATAACGGAGCAGTCACATCCGTATTTGTGTGTTCATGCTCAGAGCCTCGCTGCAGATTTAAAGCACAAGGAGCCAGGTAATGCTGGCGAGGTGAGAGTCTCACAGAGCAAACCTGAGCACTGGAGCTGTGGCTCCCCCGGGGCAGCACAGCAAAGGGGGGTGAGAGGAGGCAGAAGGGGTTAACAAATGCGACCACCAAGAAAAGCTGGTGCAGGAGCGACGACAAAGCAATGAGCTGAGCCCTCCACCTGCTTTAAGAGCTCTCGCTTGTGCTAAGGACCTGCACTGTTTTAGTCTTTATCACAAGTGGTAAGTAGCAGCACATCACCCCTGTTTTCACTGTCAATAACACGAATCGATGTATCAATGCATGAACCCCCATCCCATTGAAATCCCCTCTGCACCGGCCCACACTGCGACAATCCCTGCCTGGCAAACCGAGCTGGATTTTCCAAGGGGCACAGCACTCCTGTTCCTGCCATGGAGCAGTTCTTATCCTCTCCTTCAGCCCTCAGCTCCTCTCAACCTTCCCCTCTATTCCCCCTCCGTGGCTCCGGTGCTTTCAGCTCGCTATCTGCATTTCCCAGAGACTCTGCTGTGCACAGGGAGCAGCCCAGACAGCATCGCCATGAAGCTGCAGCCGAGAGGAGGCGAAGGAGATTGCGAAACTGGTGGAGACACACATTACACCGGATTAGGAGGCTTAATGCTGGCTACAAACACCGCGCCGGGCGGATTTGCCACCGTGTCTCCTCCACGGGAGACTCCAGCATCCCCAGCGTCACTGCTGGCATAGCTCGGTGCGAGCGCTGGAGATCTGTGCTGCTCCGGGAGGAGACTCCAGCACCTCCAGCACTTCCAGCATCTCCAGCAGCTCAGCTGGCACAGCTGGCACAGCTCTATTCGAGCACTGGAGATTCGTGCTGGTTTGGGTGGAGAGACTCCAGCATCCCCAGTAGCTCAGCTGGCACAGCTCTGTTCGAGCGCTGGAGATCTGCTCTGCCTCGGGAGGAGAGACTCCAGCATCTCCAGCATCTCAGCTGGCATAATTCTATGCGAGCGCTGGAGATCCACTCTGCTCCAGGAGGAGAGACTCCAGCATCTCCAGCATCCCTGCTGCAACAGCTTCGTGCGAGTGCTGGAGATTCTCTCTGCTCCTGGAGGAGAGACTCCAGCACCTCCACAGCTCGGTGCCAGCGCTGGAGATCCCCGCTGCTCCGGGAGGAGACTCCAGCACCCCATCTTTGCTGGCACAGCTCGGTTCGAGCACTGGAGATCTGCTCTTCTCTGACAGGAGGGACTCCAGCATCTCCAGCATCTCTGCTGGCACAGCTCCGTGTGAGAGCTGGAGATCTGTGCTGTTTTGGGAGGAGAGACTCCAGCATCTCCAGCATCTCTGCTGATCCAGCTCGGTTCGAGCGCTGGAGATCCGCTCTGCCCCGGGAGGAGATTCCAGCATTTCCAGCATCTCCAGTATCTCTGCTGGCACAGCTCCGTGTGAGAGCTGGAGATCCGCGCTGTTTTGGGAGGAGACTCTAGCACCGCATCCCTGCCGGCACAGCTCGGCGTGAGCGCTGTGGATCCGCTCTGCCCGGGCAGGAGACTCCAGCATTTCCCGCATCTGTGCCGGCACAGCTCGGTGCGAGCGCTGGGGACCCGCGCTGCCCGCGGAGGGTGCGGAGCCGCGGCGGGGCACTGCCCTCTGCCGATGCGGGGCCCGGCTGGGCGCCAGCGCATATCGCGACAGGCGGGGATGCTGGGTGTCAGTCAGGAGCGCTGATTCCCTGCAAGCGCTGCTCTGTACCCAAGGAGAGCCTCATTGCCCGGGGAAAGGGAGCCAGCTCTGCCGGGGACAGAATGAGTTCAGTGTCGCTCCGGGCAGGCTCTACAGGAACCTTCTCCCAGCATCAGCCTCTGCCTGGTTTCGCTAATAAAAACATCCGAGATGCAGAGATTCGGGTCAGAGAGGGAGATTTGCACCGCTGGTGGTAAAAGCAGATGTGACACAGCAGCACGAGAGGAAGGACCACAGGCACGTGTGACACGGTGTCCCTGTGTGTGTCAGCATGTCCCAGTGTGTCAGGGTATCCCAGGGTGTGTCAGTGTGTACCAGAGTGTGTCACTGTGTCCCAGGGTGTCAGTGTGTCCCAGTAAGTGTCACAGTGTCCGAGGTGTGTCACTGTGTCCTGGTGTCATGGTGTCTCACTGTGTGTCAGCGTGTCCTGGCATGTGCCTGTGTGTCCCAGAGTGTGTCAGTGTGTCCTGGTGTGTGTCACTGTGTCCTGGCATGTGTCAGTGTGTCCTGGTGAGTGTCAGTGTGTCCCAGGGTGTCAGTATGTCCCACTGTGTGCTAGGGTGTCCCAGTGTGTGTCACTGTGTCCCAGTGTGTGTCACTGTGTCCCAGAGTGTGTCAGTGCGTCCTGGTGAGTGTCATGGTGTCCCAGTGTGGTCTCTGTGTCCTGGTGTCAGGGTGTTCCAGTGTGCATCACTGTGTCCCAGCGTGTGTCAGTGTGTCCTGGTGAGTGTCAGTGTGTCCCAGAGTGTGTCACTGTGTCCCAGTGTGTCTCACACTGTCCTGGTGTCAGGACATGTGCAGCCACCTCTCTCCACACACCACCAGCCCCCCAAGGCTCCCTCACCCCTCAAGCCATGCCCACCCCTGCTGCCCCAGCCCGAAGGTGCCCAGTGCCCCGAGGTATCAGCCCAGCATGGAGCTGTCTGCTCTGGTGTCTCTCCTGCCTTGTGATAAATGAGAATCTATTCTTTTCTGCTATGTGGTTTGATCTTAATTTCCTGTATGAAGTTCTCGAGAGAATGCCAAGATCAAATAATTAGACTATTCTGCGATAAAGAGTTAACATTGTTATTCAAATGTATTCAGAATTCATTTACCTCCAAACAATTTACACTGCCGCCCTCCTATCCTGCTGAAATTACCAGAATGTGTTATCTGACACACAAAGCGTCTCGTGACCTGAAATAACTTTATCAACCATGAAATGCTTGAGCAGTGGGTGCACGGTCACAGAAATGCCCAAGGGAATGCAGCAGAAGCTGCAAAGGCAATAAGTGATTTAAAACCACCCTGCTGCCATCCCCAAAGAACTCTGGCCACTCTGGTCACCAGGCAGAAAATCCCTGGAGCTGCCTTGCTGAGGATTCTCACTCCAGAATTCATGTCCCCCATGGATGTGCAGCTCCCAGCCCTTGGGTGCTGCCTTTTCAGCCTGGAAAAGCCTGTTTCTGCTTTATTTTTAAAAATACAACTTCATTTGCAGAGTGTGGGAAGGTGGTTTCAAAATAAAATTCCTGACAGGCATAATAAGCCTCAGAAAAGCCAATCACACAGAGCAGGATAATTATCCACAGAATTTGTTTTCTGTGTATTTGTGTAAAATAATCAATGATATTTTTCTCACACGGATTCCAATTTGATTGTATTTTTCTGTGTTACTTGCAAATCATACAAACAATCGATGCTCTGACCCCTTCTCTATGCAAACACAGCTTCGAAAGACACTACAAGAAATAAAATCCGATAAATTCCTCACGCAGGGTTGTTTGTTTAAAAGCTTTGCTGGAGACTGATCCTGCTCACAGCGACTTCAGAGATACAGGAGTGAGACTGTCAGACATGCTTGAGGTGGGATTATTGCCACAAATATCAGCAGGAATAGAATCTCAGTAAAAAATCTGGCACAAAAGTGAAGATCCAGATGTGGAGGTGATGCCTTTTATAATGTAGTAAGGAAAAATGAACCCATTTTCTGGCCTGGCACACTCCTCCTGCAGAGGGGCACACAGCTGGGCTTGAGGTCACCCAAGGGAAGAGCGGGATCATTCCTGTCCCCTTGCCCACACAGGGGGCACATCAGGGGCGCTCCTGGCAGGAGTGGGGTGGCCAAGGGCAATGATGGCAGCAGGGCAGAGTGGTGTCACCTCCTCAGCAGCTCCTGAGTGCAAACCCACTCAGGACCCACCAAATCCAAATCCTGAATGCAAACCCACTCAGGATACCCCAAACCCAGCTCCTGAGTGCAAACCCACTCAGGATACCCCAAATCCAGCAGTACCTGAGTGCAAACCCACTCAGGACCCCCTGAATTCAGCTCCTGAATGCAAACCCACTCAGGAACCCCTGAATCCAGCTCCTGAGTGCAAATCCAGCTTCTGAGTGCAAACCCACTCAGGACCCCTGAATCCAGCTCCTGAGTGCAAACACACTCAGGACCCCCCCAAAATCCAGCTTCTGAATGCAAATACAGATCCTGAGTGCAAACTCACTCGGGACATCCCCCAAATCCAGCTCCTGAATGCAAGACCCCCCAAATCCAACTCCTGAGTGCAAACCCACTCAGGACACCCCAAATCCAGCTCCTGCTGCCTGCCCAGTGCCAGGGGTCTGTTCTTTACAATTTACTGATCTCAGCCCATTGGCATCCGAACCACACTGTGTCTCACTAACACACCATCCCTCAAAAGCGTCACTCGGAGGAATTCCTGATGATGCTTCAGCCACAAAATGGGTCTGCTGGAGCAGCCAGCCCTGCTCCACCTATCCCAGGCATCCCGCCCTGCTTTGTTAGGGATGGTGCCACCAGCTCTGCAAAATGGCATCAGGCTCTGTCTGTGTGCTGCTGTTTAATCCGAGTGCAGGGTTAGACAAAGGGGCTCTGCACGGTCCCACAAGCACCTCCTGGCACTGCTTTAGCTGCGATGGTGCAAATGCTCAGCAGCTCCTGGTGCCAGGTGTGAAGCGCCGGGCTCAGCCGCAGTGAGGGCGGGCAGCAGAGCAGCATCCCTCAGCCAGATGAGCACGGGCTGCTCCTCTCTCTCACCACCACCCTCCTCTTCCTCTGCTCCAGGGCACCTCGGAGCTGAATCGAGCACCCGGGTGGTGTTTTCTGATACGGGGTTTTCAAATATTTAACAGATTGCGTAATAACCGAGCAGCTGTTGAAGGAGCTTCAGATATAACATCCTGCTTTAAAAACCCATCCTGCAACAAGGCACAGATTTTCTTTGTACATGTGCATGTATAGATTATGTTTAGATGTGTAGATTAAATATTTATATTTTACTGGGGAGAGAAAGAGCGCTTTTGGCTTTTTCTTCCCTTTCTTAGATATCTCTGCCTGTATTTATTTTAATAGTCAGCTTCAGAGGGAAAAAAAAGAGAGCTTTGAGAAGTTACCTGCTTTCTCTCTGGTTTGCTTTTCAGTGCTAAACCAATAGTTACTTAAGTGCTCTGCACTTCTTGGTATAACCTAATAATTAAAATAATTACTTGAAAGCCAGGGCATCTTTGCACAAATTAATGCAGGGCAAGAAGCTGCAGTTTTCCAGTGGGCTGAAAAAGAGGTCACAAAATGATGCCAGTTTTAGCTGAGAGAGAAGGTAAACACAGAGCTCCCTGCAGCCCTGATTAAAGCCTTTTCCTGATCTTTTAAGTTTCTTACTTTAGTGATCAAGAAGGTGGCTGGATGAGGGGCTGGCTGTTGTGGGATTTCTCAGCAGGTAAAGGGAAATTGTTCCTGTGGAAGGCACGGCAGTGCTGGCAGTGGCACAGCTGTGCTCCTGCAGTGGGCAACCTTTCCTCCCTCCCTGCCCCTCTGCCTTCATCCCTTCATCCCTCCCTGCCTCCATCCCTCTTTGCCTTCTCCATCCCTCCCTCCCTACCTTCATCCCTCCCTCCCTACCTTCATCCCTCCCTCCTTGCCTCCATCTCTCTCTCCTTGCCTCCATCTCTCTCTCCTTGCCTTCATCTCTCTCCTCTTGCCTTCATCTCTCTCTTCCTGCCTCCATCTCTCTCTCCTTGCCTCCATCCCTCCCTCCCAGCCTCCATCCCTCCCTGCCTGCCCGGTGAAGGGGAGCAGAGCTGCAGCAGACCCAAGCGTTTTCGTGACGGGCTGGCAGCAGTCTCTGCATTGAAATCTCCTCTGTCCTTTTGTGCAATTACTTTGAGCCTCGAAAATTCATTTTCAGGAGAACTGAGGCACTGAGAGTCGAGACTAAACATCTCCACAGAGACCCCAGGGATACTCCTGAGTATCCTGAATATCCCCATGAGCCAGGCGAGCGTTCCCTGGAGCCTCAGCAGCCGCCAGCCCCAGCGGCCCCAGCCCATTTCCCCACCAGCATCTGCCACATCTGCAGCTGCCCCTGGCTGCCTCCTCGGAGCTCCAGCCTGCCAGCAGCCGGCTCTGGGCACCAAGAATCGGCCTCAGCCCCACTGCTGCCAAGCCCGAAGCAGGAGGAGCTGCCAGCCCGGCAGCCCAGCTGCCACAGCTCCCCTGCACACACGGCTCATGGTCCCAAAGGCGATCAGAGCCCTGGGACCTGCTGGGGAGGGAAACTCCAACACTGTGCCACCCCAGCACTGCGGGGCTGGCCGTGGGGACAGGCTGGTGACACAGGAGGGGGTGTCTCACAGCCTCCTCCCCGCTCCTGCAGTGGGACTGGCTCCTGTCAGCAACCACAACCAGCGTTCCTGGGAGTGGGTTTGTGTGGCACAAAACATTTCCAGCTGTTCCAGGAGGAGGCTGAGCATACTAAACAGCTTGGCTCTGGTGAAAGTTCAGCAGCCGCCAGGGCCCCAGGCCCGGAGGCAGATCCATTAACCTTTTCCACCGATATTCCTGGCACCACAATGTGCACGGGGTAACATCTGCCTGGAGCACCCCAGTCACAGGAGTCTGGGGGATACCAGATGCTCACCCTGCAGGAATCAAGCCCTTGTCCATGACACAATCTGGGCCATGCAGCCACTTCAAGCCGTGCTGGAGGTGACAGTGTTTCCCTTCAAAAAACACCTGTCCCTCAGGAGCAGCATTTTTCTCTTTCTGGCTTTCACATTGCTGCTGTGCAGTTGCACTGGCTTAAGTAAGACCTTTATTTTTTCCCAGTTAAAATTATTCACAAATCTATTCAGATTTCACTGGTTTCTCTGAGTTAGAATTTGAACTGTCAAAAGGCAGGTAAACATGTCCTTGTAGTTTTTAGTGGGCAGACAGCAAATCCCCGGGAATGTGTACCAATGGCAAAGTGCATGGGATGTAACAGAAATCAGCACCGTTCTTTACATGACATGATTAAAACAAGTATCTCGTTTAATTAGAAAAAGAAAGATCGCAGACTCATTCCCAGGATGTTATCTGTGCAATTACTTTATGTAACATTATTAAAAATTAATTTTCCCCAGAACCTCAGCAATTTAATGAAACACGCCCGGTCCTCAGCAGCAGCTGCAGCGGAGCCAGCCCACTGGCATCCTCCAGGCAGCGGGATTCGGTCCCCCCGGGTTGTCTGTCCCTTGTTCTGGGCGCATCCAGCCCTGGGTCAAAGCAGCCCTGCACAGCACCCTATTGCCGCAGGCTCAACAGCTCTCCTCGCACCGGGTACCGCAAGCAACCGCATCCCCCTCTCCGGGGACTTGGCATCCCGCATCTCCGTGAGCAAAAATCCTTTTTCTCCAGGGAATCAGCATCCCCCCTCTCTCGGTGCTCGGCATCCCCCCTCTCCAGGTGCTCGGCATCCCCCGTCTTTGCGGGTTCAGCATCCTCCTTCTCCAGAGCCAAAGCATCCCTCCTCTCCGGGAGCAAAGCGTTCCCTTTCCCCGGGGAAAGGGACCGAGGGACAGCACTCTCCTCTCCTCTTCACAAGGTGCCCGGCACCCCCATCGCTCCTCGCCCGGGGCGGCTGCTGGCACCGGGAGCGCTGCTCGCTCCGTTCCGGGACACAGCCCCCGCCTCGCCGCCGGCACCTTCCACCCCGGCACCCGGCAGCGCGTCCCCAGCCCCGGACAGCGCATCCTTCCCCCCGGCACCGGACAGCGCATCCTTGGCCAGGGAACCTCCGCCCCGGCTCCGGACAGCGCATCCCGCAGCCCCGGGTACCGCATCCCCCGGGCAGCGCGCTCTCCGCCCGTTCCCGAAGTTCTCCCGCAGCCCTTACCGATCCGGATGACATGCGGCATCCCGTGCGAGCTCTGTCCCCAGAAGCCGCCGACCAGGAGCGCTGCCCAATATTCCCAGAGGACGCGGCGGAGCGCCGGCCAGAGATGGGGCATCGTTGGGTCGGGCTCGGGCCGGCGCGGCCCTACGGCCCCAGGGGCAGCGGGGACAGGAGCGGCTGCTGCTGCCCGGGGCTCAGGAGCGGCCGCTCGGCGCCGGGGCCGGGCGGCTCATGGCACATCTTAGAGCGGCCGCGCCGGCCCGTCCCGCGGCTGCCACGGCTCCGGCCGCTCCCTTCCGCGCCCTGCCGAGCCGAGCCGAGCCGAGGCGGGCTGTTCCGGGCCGAGCCGTGCGGTGCCGGTGCCGGTCGGGCGGCACCTGCGGAGCCGGGGCTGCCGGTGCGCCCCAGGAGCGGCTCTGTCCCCTCCTACCGCTGATGCGCGGCTCGCGCAAAGCCCCGGAGTGGAGCGTGCACACACCGACACACTGACACCCCCCGACACACTGACACCCCCCGACACACTCACACCCCCCGACACACTCACACCCCTGACACACTCACACCCCCCGACACACACCCTGACACACTCACTCACACCCCCTGACACACACCCCCTGACACACTCACTCACACCCCCTGACACACTGACACCCCCCGACACACACCCCTGACACACTCACATCCCTAACACACACCCCGACACTGACACACCGCTGACACACTGCTCCTCCGGGTCGGGACGCTCAGGGGACCCTCGACGGGCACTGGAGGGCGGGGGGCGATGGCCAAGGGGTCCGGGGGGTCCCGGCAGCGCCTCTGCTCCCTCTGCCCCCGGCAGAGCCCTGTCCCGCAGAGGACACCCTGTGCTCGGTGTCCCCCAAGCCCTCAGGGGTCCCTTATGCCCCCGGGGTCGCGGTGTCCCCGCCGGTGGGCACCGGGAGAGGCCGGGCAGGGCGGTTTGGGGCTGGGGGCGGCATCCCGGGTTCGGGGCCGCTGCAGCAGCGATGGGAGCGCCCGGGCCGCGCTCCGCAGCCGGAGTTTAATGACCTCGGTGACAGAGACAAAGGGATGCCCGTGTCGCGGACAGGGAGCGGCTTTGTCAATGTGCTGGGCCAGGCTGGGGTGAATTTCTTTTTCTTTTTTTGTTTCTCATTTAAATAATTTGATCTATTCCATCATTTCCAATCGTTCCCATTTGCCAGCTGTCTGCTCACTCCAGCCTGGAAGAGCTGAAGAGCAAATCTTTAATTTTCTTGCAAACAGACTATCACTCTGTATCGGTTCATCCTTTTAATTTTCCTCAGCAAGCTCGGCATTCTGAAACGCCGATCTCCAGAGCCCCATCCCGGAGGAGGCTGGGGAGCCGGAGTGTGTGGACTGGAGGAGAAACACTGCAATAATGCAATCCATTATTGATGCACAACTCAAAGAGAAGTTGCTGGCTGTCACCTCTGCAGGGAGGTGGACACGCAGGGAATTCCCCATTTCAGTGGTGTTTGGGCTCTGGCTGATGGGACAGCAGCAGTGGGGGATCAGCCAGGGAGCGTGACAACCATCATCAGCGTGGAATCATAAAGAAAAACTGGAAAAATCTCTGGTGACACGGCCAAGGCAGCACCAGCCCCTCGCAGAGATGCGATGGGAAGGTGCAGCTGGTGTTTCATCACTGTATTGTGGTGAAGGGAACGTCTCACTCCTTCCCCAGCCCCAGCAGAGAGGCAGAGGGGCTGCTCAGCCCCCTCCAGGCTCGGAGGAAGGGGATGTTGGTGTTGGTTGTGGGCAGGGCCGAGGCTCCAGCTCCCTGAACCTTCCAGCCTGTGCCAAATCGGTTACAGAAAAGAGTGGCTCGTGTTAAGGATATTTTTATCCCTCCTGACACCAGCCATGGATAAGATTTAGCAAAAGGGCATGGAAGAAAATTTCTTTAAATACTGCTTAAGTGAAGGACAGCTGTTTCTGTGAACTTGTTATAAAATTAAATGTCACAACCTGGTGACTCTTTGCACCTGCAGATAAAAAAGCCCCACAAAGCTGTTGGGAGGGAGCAGGTAAAAAGGGCTGTGGCTGTTCTTTGCTCTTTGCAGACTCCAGCGCACGGAACAGAGGTTTGATTTTGTGGAGTGTTTAAAATAAACTGTAGCTTGGGAGGAAATATTCTGTTAGTTTGGGATGCTGCTTCCTGCCTTTCTGTCAGCACCAGGCACAGATAATGCTCTGGATCCTACTGCAGAGCCAGCACAAACAGTTTATTTTGTATTAAATTATTTGATTAGTGGCAGATGGCTGTGTGGAGGTCACAGACAGACCTCATCTCCGGCGTGTAGGTCAGAGAGGGCAGGACTGAAATAATCCTGTACCAGAAATTACCACAGCATCGAGCTTGGGCACAGGCAGAGGAGCACTCCAGGGCTTTCATGGCTTTTCCTTCCCAAAACAACCTGAGGGCATTCAGCAGAGCCACGTGGCGGTGTCACCCTCCCTTTGTGTTCCTCACTGTCCCCAGCTCACCATGGCTGTGTCACCTTTCCTTTGTACTCCACATCCCCACACCATCCCCATCCCACTCTGGGTGTGTCACCTTTCCTTTCTATCCCCACTTGTCCCAATCCCACCATGGCTGTGTCACCCTCCCTTTGCGTCCCCACACTATCCCCATCCCACCATGGCTGTGTCTCCCTCCCTTTTTACTCCCACGCTGTCCCCATCCCATCCATCTCCAGTGATCTGGCAATTCTCCTCTCTCTGGGCAGCACGCAGGGCTGTTCTGTGGCAGGATTACCAAGTGGGCGCTTTGGAAACTTCTCTCAGGTGTTGCTGCTTGGGGTTTTTTTCCCCATACAAAGACTCAATTTTCACCCCACTCAATTTCCTTCCTTCTGCCTGGACCCAGACCTGTGAGCAATGACCTTCAGCAGCCAAACCAGATTTCCCCTGGAGCCAGAGCCAGGCTGTGAAGGACAATTACAGCACAGGCAGGATGAAAGGAGGAGGATCCTGGAGGTTGATAGAGCTCCTCATGGGCTCAGAGCTCTGGGTGGGTGCTGCTGCACAGGTGAGTGCTGCCCAGTGGGATGCTGGCCTGGGGAACAGGATTTATTTATTAAATTTCATTTATCACCAAGCTGAGTCAGGATTTTCCTCAGGAATCTTTGGCCATGCCTTGAGGACAGTCAAAGGTACCAGAAAGGCTTTGGATGACTTCTTACAGCAATGCTAAAAATACAAGATATTTGCCCAGTTCATAAGTGCTGTGAAAATAGCTTTAATGTGGTAATTCATCATTTAAGAGTGTATCAATTAATGCAAACTCTGGTGTATTTATAACTTGTGAACATAGCGTACCAGTGAGGAGAAGTCGATTGGTTATTTTGAGTTTGTTGAGAAGATATTTGGATGTTATTTTTTCATGCTGCTGTTTTTACTATGAATATGTGTGGTATTTAGAGCTCCAGGTATTACAAAGGTCAGATTTAAAATTGTGTGCATCTTATGGGGTTTTTTATATACACAAAAATTCAGCCCCTTCACCTACAAATAAAGCTGTAGGTTTATGGGTGTTCTCAAGACACTGATTTAAGACTTCTTATTTTTGAGTATGAAAGGGAACCACTTGCAAAAGTGTGAAATAGTGTTGAGGTTATTAATATCTGGAGGAAAATGCTGATTGAAGAAAGACATTTTCAAATCAGACTAATACTTTAGAGCAGCGGCAGAACTATGAACCTGGCAGAAAGAGACATAAGCATTCCTATAGCTATAGCATTTTTCAATACTAATGAAGAAAAAGAGGCTTCTCTTTATTTCTGTAATGGTATCTAAACTGGTTCGTTGGAATTAGCTCCATCCACATGTGTTTTGTTTAGATTTATATGCATCAGCTCTAATAGAAGCACCATCAATCTGAGTTATGAGGCTCAGTGCTCGCATTACCGAGATTCATGTGCCGGAGTCGGCTCCTAAAACATCCGAGAGGGAAAATACCTGGGAAATGCGGATTTCTGGGACTTGAGTGCCCTCTACTGAAACCGTCCCGGCTCCGGCCCTTCTCTGTGACACCCGCAGCGTGATTGACCGTTTGCTAAATTGAATTGAAGCCTGCGGTTCGCAGATCCATTATGGAGCATCCCTCCTTTCCTTCCTCCCTGTGTCACCCCGCACTCCAACACTCTGGTTAATCCTGGCTCCTGAAGCTGTGCCACGGCAGATTTGCTGGTTTTAACGGCAAGTTTAGATAGTGAAAGGAGGATTCCTTTGGGTGTGTCAGGAAAATTAATCCACAAACACCAGAGGTTTGTGTCCAAAAAGGAGACAGAGGAGTCCTGGGACTTTATTCCAATAAAGGCAGAGGCCATGGGGCATTCCCCTGGGATCTCTCACATTTTTGGAGGAAGCAGCCTCCTTTTTATCCCAATTTCCCAGCTGCATTTCCCTTCTCTCTTTCCCCATTTCTGAGGTACTTGAGGGGTTCAGACTTTCCAGAACACCTGATCCCAAAGATTCCCCTCTAATGTACAACCCTCCCTTTGAATTTTTAATTCTTACAGAATTTAGGGTTTTTTCTTCCCCATTGTTTCTCTCACCTTTCAATGTCCAATTTCATTTATCACCAAACCTACAGTTCATTTGTAAAAGCAAATATCTTTTTCCATTCACCAATCAGTGGAATCCTTCCCATGGTTTCTTTTATCTCCCAGTGCTGGTTTTACCTACCAGCAGACCCAGAGCTGGTTTGGAAAGACAAATCCCTCATTCCTCTCAGGTGTAACCATCCAGGAGCTGTGCTGGCACTGAGGAATGCTGAGGCTGGGCATGGTGATGCTGCAGGAGAAGCTGGCTCTGCCCGAGGAGTTTGGGTCTGGTCAGTGGCTCTTCTGGGAGAGGTTTAACTCTGTGCCTCGATGCCTGTTTCTGGGAGAGGTTTCAACTCAGTGCCTCTTCTGGGAGAGGTTTTAACTCAAAGCCTTGGTGCTTCTTTTAGGAGAGGTTAAACTCCGTGCCACGATGTTTCTTTTGGGAGAGGCTTTAACTCTGTGCCTTGGTGTCTCTTTTAGGAGAGGTTTTAACTCTGTGCCTCTTTTGGGAGAGGCTTTAAATCCATACCTCTTCCTCTTTTGGGAGAGGTTTAACTCCATGCCTCAGTGCCTCTTTTAGGAGAGGCTTCAACTCCATTCCTTGGTGCCTCTTTTGGGAGAGGCTTTAACTCTGCACCTTTTCTGGTCCAGGCTTTAACTCTGTGCCTCAGTGCCTCTTTTGGGAGAGGCTTTAACTCTGTGCCTCTTTTGTGAGAGGTTTTAACTGTGTGTCTCTTCTGGTCCAGGCTTTAACTCTGTGCCTCGGTGCCTCTTTTAGGAGAGGTTTAACTCCGTGCCAGCAGCCAGAATGAGGTGACGCTGCCACCCACGCTCCAGCAGCTCCTGCAAAAGCAAACCCCAGCTCTCCACCTTTCCCCACCCCAAACTCACTGCGATTTGTGTCACATTTGGCTGGTTGTGGGGCGGAGGGAAGAGGGAAAATTCCCACTTTCTACCCTCGGTGTTCCATCTGGAAGGGAGAGGCATTGTGTTTGTTTTGTGAGCAGGGTTTGTGTGCTTGGGATGGAGGCAGGTGGGGCTGGGGCAGAGTGAAGTTCTGCCAATTCCTGTGTTGTGCTGCAGGGCAGCTGATCCTAAAATGGTTTGTTTCCTGTAGCCCCACATTTCTCTTCACACAGAGCAAAGCAAGGCACAATTCTGCTCAAGAATATTTCTGAGTTTCGCATCCTCTGAACCTCAGAGAAAGAAAACACAATTCTTATCATTTGCTGTGCCTGTGTTTGTGCAAAAGTAGAATGTAGTATGGGGATTGTTTACCCAAAGTCACAAGTTGGGGTGCAGTTGTGTGCAGAGTTGAGTGCTTGTTAGATTCAGTTTAGATGCAATGTAATATAGAATAATAAAGTAATTAATTCACCATATATATGTGTATATATATATGTGTGTGTGTGTAAATATATATATATATATCTCGATATCAATAGGGACCTCCTCATCATTCTCTCCCCTCGCTGGTGTTCCCTGCCAGTGCTATGTTTTCCCATTTAGGTTTTTCTGAGGTTTGTTCTCCAATCAATTCCCGTGGTGAAGGTGTGGCTGCTCTGTCCGGGGCAGGCAGTGTGGGGCTCCTGCAGCCTGTGCGGTGCTCACGGAATTGTTGCTTCGCTACACTGCATACATTTGTGTTGGAACATACCGCGGTATAATAGCGGGTTTGAAATGTATCCAGTTCTGCTGAATACGTTATTGTGAAAGTCAGGAGAACGCACTGGGAGAACGCGAGCTCCTGTCGAACGCAGAGCAGCGACGCCCCGCAGGAATCGGGAGGGTGGGAAGGGGCTGGGAGCGAGTGCTGCACTCCCTCCTTGGCTGGGCGGGCTGCTGAGCTCGGATCAGAGCCCTGCGTGGTGCCTGAGCGCATCAAAAGGCTCTCGGTGCTCTCTGATGTGGTTGGCATCACCCTCGCTGTGCGAACCCATCCGCAGCAGCAGGGAGTCCCTTCCTTCCTTCCTTCCTTCCTTCCTTCCTTCCTTCCTTCCTTCCTTCCTTCCTTC
>JAXCLO010000086.1:3242038-3259589 GCA_035583995.1 Arremon aurantiirostris | reverse complement strand
CCAAGAAGAAGAAGAAGGAGAAAGGCTGGACATGCCCAGATTCCTCCATCTTGCCTCCTGAACCCCCATTCTAAAACCCCCTAAATTCTACATTTTCACCCTGTGATAAATTCACCATCACTCTCCTTAAACTTTCTTGACTTGTAATTCTTCATATAAAGGTTGTAATTTGCTCCATGGGTCCAAATCAAAGGCACAGGGGTCTTGGGCTCTGTGCCAAGGTTGGGGCTTGAGCCATCCAAGACAGCCAGAGGGATGTTTTGGCTTCTGACAAACCAGAACCTAAAGACAGAAAAGACCCAGTGGGTTTCTCTTTCCTGACACAAAACCACTCCAGGAGCGTCTCCCCAACAGGGGAGGGCCCATCCAGAGTCCCAAAGTCCCACAAATTGGGGAATCAGCAACAGGAACCCAACAGGTGGTTCTGGAAACCTCGAGGAGCAAGGAGCTGTGGGGCTGGGGAAACGCAGGCAGGAGGGGAGAGAGAACAATTTGTTTGGAATTGTTTGGAAATGAAATGAAGTCATCTTTAATGAGGCCCTTCAAAAATAGCTTTGTCACTTTTACTCACAAAGGGAAGTCATTGTGGTGAAATTACCTGCTCATCTCGTGCTGGCTTCCCACCACGCTGTGCCTCCAGTGGAAAGGGACTCAAAAAGCTCTGGGTTTTGTTTTTTGATTTTTTTTTTTCTTGGAAAGCCAATGCTGTGTGGGGGCGTGTTTGTAATCAATAGGGACTGGTAGCTAATGGATTCAAAAAGTTTAGAAGCCAGCAACAAACTGAAGGCATTAATAACTGTTGCTTTCAAGTCAATGGGATTGATTAGCAAATTCCCTTTATTTCTGAATGATCATTGCAGAAAAGTGGAGAGCAAACCAATAGTGAGAGATATACCTGCAAGCAATAACACATGATTGCAGAGCCTGGGCTGGTGACACAACAGATCATTCATAATTGTCAGCCAAATTACCCAGCTGGTATTGAGCTTTAAAAAATGAACCATAAGAAGAATTTCAGATTGATTTTTGTTTCGTTAGAAACAATATAAGGCTGCCTTAAAGAACTGAGAACAGACAGCAATTGATTCTCTCTCCTTTTGAGCAAATTCTAGTAGAATTTGATATTGGTTATTAATGGAGGATTTATGAATGCTTTTCCTCTCTCTTTCACATCTCTGTTGCTGTAGGAGAGATTTGAAGGAACAGGACCTGAACTAGAACTTGGGGAAAATTGGTGCCATTGGACACAAAGTGCCTTGAAAGTGGAAATTTCACCGATCTTGTAGAGAAGGGTAAAAAATTAAATCCAGAGTCCAACAGAAATCTTCCAGGCCAGAGACCACTGATTCCTGGCAGGTAGGGAGGATGTGCTGCTGCCAGCTCTGCAGTTCATTTCTGCTTCTCTGCCAAACATTGGGATTATCACCAGCTCCTCCTCACTGCCCTTCCTCTGCTGTAAAGGTGCTGCCATTAAACCATTTATTTATGAAATATTACGCCTGTATTTGCAAACAGAGAGATCAGATGTCCAGTTCCTAAATGATTGTTAGGCTTTAAGGTGAAAATGCCCTTTCTGTGACTCTTAGGTGTTGGTTTCATGGGGGTTTGTGAGTCCTCAGCCCACCAGGGCTCCTTCCTGAGGCAGGCAGAGACATTCCCTCCCCAGAACCAAAAAAATTATGTCCCTGCATCCTCAGTGTGTGTGGGATTCAGCTCCCCTGCTTCCTTCCAAACAGATCCATTTGCTCTTCCATTCCCCCACAACAAATACACAGCCCCTCATCCATGAAGGTTACACATCCATCCTTCCTTCTCGGAGGCAAAGCCTGTAAGAGCTAATGTTATTTAAGGTCCTCCTGACATGAAAATGAGATGTAATCACTCTTCACAGGTGAGGTATTCTGAGGGGGCTCATTCCACATAATTCTGCATTAAGGTGGCTCAGTGAGGGTGGTTTGTGCTGGCAGTGAGGAGGGGGAGGCTGGGTGGGGTCTGGCCAGGTGGGGTCTGGCCAGGTGAGGTCTGGCCAGGTACCTGTGGCTGAGGATTTTCCCTTTTTGAGCTTCCTGCAGTGAGGCTGGAGAGCCATGCACAGCACTGGTGTTTGAGATAAACCAAACCAAAGCAACCAGTTAGCTTAGATTCACACTGAAAGTGTTTCTGTTTTTCCTTTAAAATACTTCCCTGCTGCCAATGGCAATATGATGTGAAAACAGATATTATTTTTCCTCTGCTGGCATCACCTGGAGGGTGATGTGGCCCTGCTGAGGGGAGCCACTTGCATCTGCCATTGTGCTGGCTATCAAAAACAATTTTTTGGACCAGGATGGTCATTATCTGTCATGTCCACAGCCAGTCCTTGGCAGAGTCTGGTTGGGGGTGTCAAATTCAAATTCCAGATCTAAATTAACATCTGTGTGTTTCTGATTTCCTGGAATACCAGATGTGCTTCAGCTCAGCCCTTGGAGCACCAGCTTCTGCAAGAGCACTGCTTTGTAGGGGCTGGTTGTTCACACCCTCCTGTTAATGGTGAAGATTTAAAACTGCCAAAATTAATCACAGGATCAACATTACTCACAGACACATCAAGGCCTGAAGCTGCTGCAAGCTGGTCAGATTTACACAGATCATATGGCTAAATAATTGGAGTTGAGCAGATTAGTGTGTTATGCATCTGATGAAATGATCCTGAATGTGCCACGGCCTCGTGTGCCAGGGCATTATGAGAGGTGGAAAATCCGTGTTTGCTGCCAGTGACATTCAAGTGACAATGAAAGCTATTGCATTTACAGATGCTAAAAACCAAAAAATTAAAGATGTAAGACTCTTATCAGGAGCCCAGGAAGAAAAGACATGCCAGGAAAAATACAAATCTCATATTTTTGTGCATTTGTGCAATGTTTTTGGCTCTAGGAAGGGCGTGTGTGAGCTGGAGCAGCTTGAGGGGGGGACAGGACTCAGACCAAGGCAGCAGCAAGGCTCTGCTCACCATCTCAGGCTGGTGCAGATGTACTGATGTTCCCGTGGTTATCATGGCTCTGGCATCTCCACAGATCCAGAGATGCACACAGCATCAGCACAGAAATCTATTAGCATAAATTACTGACAAATTCACCTCAAAAGCCAAGCCCCAGCTCCACGATTAAAAATAGTGACAGAACTTCAAAGGGGCAATAGGCATGATTTATTTTTAAGATAATGTGAATAACTTCAAGTACCAAAGGAAATGCTTATGCTGCTTTCTGTAGTGTTCTGCATAATCTGCTGTGTCCAGCTAAGATTAGATAAAAGTCAATGCAGGATCTTTTTTTCCTTTCTACATTAACTCTTTGACTTTATCCAGAGATGAGCTTGCAGAGCTTCACACGCAGGATATGCTGGGCCCTGCTTGCAGATAAAACTTTTGAGGGGTTTTGTTTTTTAGTTATTTGTTGTTTGGTTTTTTCCTGCCTGTGCTGCTCATGGTTGCCCTGGTGTGAATTCTGAGGGTTGGGAGAGGCACGGGATGGTTTGGGTTGGAAGGGACTGGAGGGATCATCCAGTTGCAGTGATGATGCCCTGGAGTGGCTCCCTAGAACAGAGTTAGAAGAATAAAGTGGGGATTTATTCAAGGCTTTCAATAGATACACCTTGGGCAGCCAAAGCCTCCCAGAGGCTGCACCCAAAATGACCCAGACTATTGTATTTGCATTGCCCCAAGACAAAGGCAGGAATGATGAATCTGACTCCATGTTCTCAGAAAGCTGATTTATTATTTTATGATACTATATTATATTAAAGAATACTACACTAAAGAATACAGAAAGGATACTTACTCAATGGAAGTAATATGATTAAAAGATAATAATGAAAACTTGTGACTCTCTCCAGTCATGACACAGCTCAGCCCCAATTGGCCAAAAAGCCAAAACAATTCACAGCAGAATCCAGTGGAACAATCACCTGTGGGTAAACAATCTCCAAACACATTCCATATGAGCAAAACACAGGAGAAGCAAATGAGATAAGAATTGTTTTCGTTTTTCTCTGAGGTTTCTCAGCTTCCCAGGAGAAAAATCCTGGGCAAAGGGATTTTTCCAGAAAATGTGAATGCCACACCTGACAGGTCCTGAGTTTTTCAGACAGAAATAAGTTTGGTTACGCATCAGGGGTTAATCCTTCAGTTACAATTACAATCCTGCAATTACAGCCTCAGGTAATGAAGCCACATATCCTCAGTTCCCCCCACCGCCCAATTCACTTTTCTTTACCCTTTTTGGGTCCTGAGGCTGTAGAGTGCCCTTGGATCTCAGGCCTGGAGTAATTGTTCTGTCTGACAAAATGTGAAGACAGTAACTAACACTTTATGCGGAGTTTACAGTTATGCTCTAATCCAGTAAGGGTTTAAAATATATAAAGGCTAATATCTTAAGGTATCAGCAGGCCCCGCCATGTCTGTGGCAAGTGGGGTGTGTGGTCGCATCCCTGCTGGCCAGGGGCCATCCAGCTTCACCCTCCCTGCCCGTTTTCATCCAAAACTTTTTATTTACTCACGCTGGGTGCGAATGAGCCTTCCACACAACCACCAGCAAAGCTCATTTGCAGTGTGCCAGGCATCTTTAAAAGTCCATTTTGTTTCATCAGGCCTTTAATTCTTGCAAATTACTCAGGCTTAAAAGGGAGTGAACGCTTCTGTAAAACTGACGTGCTCTGGCGTCTCTTTTCTTACACTTAATCTACTTTTGGTTCTAATATCATGGCAATCTTTCTTGTTTCAGGAGCTCCTGGAAAACACCCATAGTGCTGGTGAGTCTGTTCCCACATCAGAAACCTCCTCCAGGCCACAGTAACTGTGGAACATTGGGACAGCACTAATTCATTTCCAAGTTTCTCCAGGATGGGGTCCAGTGAGGATGAACTGGGCTCTACCTGCACTCTGGTTTTATCCACCAATTTTGTTTTATCCCATTTGTATGGCAGAATTCTTCAAAACAAAGCCAAAAGAACTCTCAGGACCAATCCAACCCCAGCCAAGAGCATTCTCTTGCCCCTCAGCCATGCAGGCAGCCCAGCCTGTCCCAGAATTGAGCCCTCCTCATCCTTCCACTCTTTCTCTTTGCTGTTGTTACTGGCAGCAGAGGGAGGATTGATGCCTTTGGTGTCAGGGCATGACAATAGCTGTGTGTTCTGGCCATGATATTGACAGCTCTGCTGCTTTTCTTGTGTTGTCTCTGCTTCATTTGTGAAAAGTACCACAATTATCCCCTGGTAGTCATTTCGGGAATGGCAACAGTTTGAAAAGAAAGCACAATGGGTACACCTGATTGAAAGAAAACACTTTAAATATTGAACAATTTTTTCTAAATGGTTCAATATTTCCAGTTTTGTTCAATTTTCTATCTGCCTCAGCACTTAGCACGTGCACAACTGTTTTGTATGAGCCTTAACAATGGACATTTTACATCGAGGGCATTCAGAGCAGCAAAAATGCAGAAAGGTTCATCCTCCCCACCCCTTCTCACTGCTCTGCATCTCTCCTTCCATGTGCTCTCAGGCAATTACTAAACCCTTAAATCTGCCTTTCCCCCCCATCCATGCAGTTCTGCCCAGCCTAATTGTCAGTCTGTCTTTCATTAAGCCAACTGCAGACTTTTGATCTACTCCTTTGGAAGAGCTTTTGTGCTCAGCATTTGAACGAACCAGTCCCCTGTTTACAAGATTTACATCAAAATAAGGTTTCTGGAAAAGAAAATGCAGCTTAGCAAAATAAAAAATTGTGCAAAGCCCCGAGAGAACTAATTCATCTGCATCTCAGCAATAATAGTAATAATAAAAAATAGCATGAGACAGGCTGGCTTGGCAGCGTGGAGCTGCAGTAGGGGTGGGGTGTTGTCTGTTCTCTAATTTTTGGGTGAATGTTGTAACAGCTGAAAGTCTATGGGATCAAGGTGCTGCACCCCTGTGCCTCTTTTTATTTGGAATATGTGTCTGATAGCAGCTCTGTGGGCTTTGTACTCAGGTAAATCCCAAGAGCTCTGAGCTGGACAGGGGCAGGGGTTCCCAGCCCTGCTTTGGGATAACTCTGCTCCCTGGGGATGTGCTCAGCTCTGGAGTGAGGAGGAGCTCCTTGTGCCCTTGCTCTAGACACGCACCCTGTCACTTAGGGAAAAATCAATTTAGGAGCTGACAAAAGCTGAGGGAAGCTGCAGCAGTTAATTAATGGCCCCGTGTCTCGCACAGTTGGCTCCAACAGCAGACGCCGGTGTTGGAGCTAATTGGGAAGTCCGGCCAGATCCTATCCTACAGAACAATTTCATGTTAATAAGTGATTTCTGTATTCAAGGGTAGTTTTTATTCAATTTCTAGTACTTTATTTTGACTAGCAAGTCAAATATTCTTGAAGTATCAAAACAATCTTTGTAGCTGTGGAAGAGGAGCGTGGCGGTGTCATTAAAACCCAGCCCAGCTCGAGCTGGATGCTGGCAAAACAACTTCAAAAGTATCCCAGTTACTCCAAGGGGAAGGTAGCTGTGTTCTCTCAGGATGAAAGGATTCACAGGAGAATAGTTTAAAGGGATCCTGCCTGGAACCAGCCTGGGAATCTGAGGGTGGGTTTTGGAGAGCCTGTAAGGGCTGGGGGTAGCCCCTGAGGTCACAGAGACCTGGGAAGGAGAGGGGAGCAGCAATATTCTGTGCAGAGGATTTGCTGTAAAACAGAGGGAAATGTTTGTTTTCAGAGCATGGAGGGCTTTGGTACTGGATGCTGTGGAGGACCATGAATGGGAAGGGAGAGCATGGGGGATGTCCTTGGGTGGCAGAAAATCAGGAAATTCCTGACACTTCATCACAGCTGGAAGTACACAGAGTGAGAAATGTCATTCTGCCCATACATACTTTTAGTTTTTCTCCTTACATCCACTTCTGCTGTTGTTGCAATCAGGAGTGACAGGACTCAGTTTACCTCAATCTTTAATTTTATTTTTTTTAGTTAAAGTTGTGAAAATGTTACTAATGATGAGAGACAAGAAAATGCTGGAGGAGTCTTTGGAGAGTCCTTGTTACATCATTCAAAGCTATGTGCCTCAGGGTTTGACAGAGCAGCCAACAAGTAGAACAAAAAAATTAATTTTGTATTGGTTATGGAGGCTGGAGTTCTCTGCATTCCCTCCTTGCTTTGGGATTTATGCTTGGTTTTCTTCCTGGATTGTCCCTTGTATTTAAGGAAGAATAGGGCTGTTGTTTAGTGGCTTTTCTTGTCCCAGTAGAGAAAAAGAATGTCAGACAGGTTAATTCAACAGCCCTGTGGGATGAGACTCTTCACTGAAAAACTGTTAAGGAATTTGGGCTTAAATTTCCTCATCTGGTAACATTCCTGTATCCTTCTAGAGCTCAGCAGGTATATCTGGAATCCCCCTCCCACACCAGCTGCAGACAAACGTGGCTAATTTTGGGGTTGAGGCATTACAAGGAGGTCAGGATGGAGACTGTTACAGGTCAACAAAACCTGTGTTTATGAGGCAGTGGAGCAAAACCCAGAGGTGTGAGAGGTTAGTGCAGAATCTGCCTTTTCCCCAATGTTTCTCTTGCCACTGTAAAACCTTGTTCACATCAGACACGAACAGTCCTGCCAGAAGGTCACTGTGCAGTGAATGTGCAACACAAACTATTTCTGCATATTAACAACAAAAAAAAGAGAGAGAGAGAGAGATTTTTCTTTTTTGCATGCAATTTTTAAGAAGCAGAGAGCAAAGAGCCATAACGTTTCCTTTTATAGATGGAGGAGACAGCAGCAGAATGCGCTAAAGGGAGCGAGGAAAACCCAAGGTGACACATAATTTTAGTGATAATAAGCAGTGGCAAAACTCCTCTTGTTAAAGACCTAAGGCAAAACTGTGCAGAGTGTGTGAATTCTGGAGCTGAGAACCACAGGGAGGGAAGGGAGACGGGGTGAGACACCTTGAGCAGGATTCAAAGAGCCAGGCTTTAATTTTAGGGATGAAGAATTTGAATATCTCTGCCGAGCAATGAATGAATAATGCCTGTCACAGTGGGATGAGCTGTTCTGCTCCTCAGGTTCACACAAAGGGAATTCTCTGGGTGAGGTGAGGCTGCTGCTGGCGCTGGGCTGGGCTGCAGCCCCTGGCACGAGGTTCTGCAGCTCATGGCCCCTGAGCATCCCTGTGTGAGCCATTGGAGGAAATTTCCAGTGTTGGAAATGCTGGCAGGGAGCTGCTGGCTGTGCCTGCAGCATTGAAGGGGCCAGCCCTGCTCAGGTGCTGCTTTTTGGGTCCAGACAGAGATGGGTCTTGAGGGGCCAGTCCAGCCAAATTATCCTCCAGGCTTCAGGAGACAGAAGCTGCCACCTCTCATCCTAAAACCCTGCAGCCTGTGCATTAGGGGAGCAGCTGGGTCAGAATTGGAGCTGACAGGTAGAAGGCATGTAGAGGGAGGTGTTTTCTTTAGCAGGTGACCACCTCAGCCTCGTTTGGCAGAAATGCCCATTGATACCTCAGCTGTAGGGCATGAAGAGACAGAATTTCTTTGTTTGTACAGGCTATGGGGTGAAGCATCGTAATTCCCATTTTGTGGTCAGCTCCAGCACACAGAGGTGCAGTCTCTGGGGCTGGGGGCTGTTCGTGAAGTGGGGGTCAGGTAATTCCCTCCTGGGGGCACAGAGCCCTGGCTGGTTTGTGCTGCAATCCTCACCAGTTTCCCTTCACTCACTGTAAATTCTCCTGACTGAACGTTTCCAGAGGGACCAGGGTTCCTTGCACAGGGCTTTCTGCAGATGCTGATTCCCGGTGGCAGCTCTGTCTGCAGATAATTGCCCAACACCTATCTTGGCAGCACTTCCTAGAGAAGAATTAATAAACCCTAATAAGGCACTTAGAGAGTCTTGCAGCTCTGCTGGCTGCCTGTTAGCAGCAGGATATCGAGTGTCTGCTCCTCCCAGGGCTGCTGGTGCCTCCCTGAGCTGCTCCTCTGGCCATGGCACTTCTGGAGGGGTGGCCCACAGCAGGGTTTGCCAGGGAGTTCCAGGTGTGTTTGTTAGATCCACTTGGATGGAAAATAGACTTAAGAGCCCTGTGTGGCTGCTGCATGGGGAGGAATTTGCAGTTTTACCCTCTCTGTGCCTGTTCTGCTGTTGAGTGGTCCTGAGATAGTGCAGGATGTTGTGCTGAGATTTGGGTCATGATTCCAAGTCTGGTTCATTTCTGTTTGGTGCAGTAGTGCACAGGAACTCACAGTGCCCTTCAGTAGAGGCAGGAGGATGTTTGTGATGCCCATAAAAACTCACCTGCAGAGAAATCACCATCTCTAATGTGTGAGATGGGTGCTTGAGCACCAAACAGCTGCTCCCAGGCGCTGCCTGTGGCTGTTTCCTCCCTGGAGCTCTGTGCACAGGGAGGGACAGGGGCTGTGCTCAGCCCTCAGTCCCATCACAGTGATCCTTGTTCAGCTCTGTGGCTGCAGAGGAACTGGGGATGATGCCTTGGAGTGGCTCCCTAGAGGAGAGGCTAGCCAGAGTGAGGAGAATAAAGTGGGGATTTGTAATAAATACACCTTGGGCAGTCAAAGCCTTCCAGAGATGGACAATGGTCATGAGTTTTTCAATTATATGTTTGGTCCATTTACATACCAGGGGTTGATCCTTAATTACAGCTTCAGGTAATGAAGTAATTTACTCCAAGTTTGCTTCTCTTCCCCCAGTTCACTTTTGTTTGTACTTTTTGGGGCTGTAGGGTGTCCTTGGATCTCAGGCCTAGAAGGATTCTATTGTCTGACCACAATGTGAAGACAGTAGCTAACACTCTATAAGGAGTTTAGAGTTATGCACTAATGCAGTATTGAAAATATAAATTTGAAAAATATAAAGGATTTGAAAAATATAAAGGCTAAAACCCTAAGGCATCAGTGACATCCCCATCAGTTGGAGAAGAGTCTCCAGCTGTGCAGGTTTAACCCTTGTGTTCATCCCCCCTAAGGTGTGTTCATGCCCAGGTATTGTATTTATGTTGCCCCCCAGATGAAGGCAGGAATGATGAATCTGACTCCATGTTCTCAGAAGACTAATTTATTACTTTATTATATTAAAGAATACTATACTAAAGAATACAGAAAGGATACTTCCAGAAGGCTAAAAAGATAATAATGAAAACTCGTTACTATCTCCAGAGTCCTGACACAGCTTGGCCCTGATTGGCCAAAGAGTGAAAACAACTCCCAGCAGAATCCAATGAAACAATCACCTGTGGGTAAACAATCTCCAAACACATTCCAGACAAGCAAAACACAGGAGAAGCAAATGAGATAGGAATTGTTTTCCTTTTCTCTGAGGCTCCTCAGCTTCCCAGGAGAAAAATGTAAATACTACACTTTCCACTCACAAAAACCAATTTGATGGAAACTGAAGCGTTTTAGCAAATCTGAGGTAGGAAAATTAAGATTTGGGTTGGAGATGCTGAATAAAAAGTTGAAGGCAAACCATCTTCATTTTCCCAGCTGGGGGTGCTTTGGGCAGGCCCTGGTGATTCCCAGTTTCTCCCATGCCAGGAACATTCCTGTGGTGATTTCCAGGCTCTGGGTGAGCTCTGAGGGAATTCCCACCCACTACACCAACAGTGCTGCGGCTCAGATTGAGCCAGGCTTAACAAAACCCCGCTTTAGCCAATCCCTGTGGCTCTGCTAATTTTGCTAATTTCTGCAATCAGCAAACCCAGGTCAAAGGCAACGAATGAGGATTTATGGGTCACCCAGGAAGGGCTGAGTTGATTTCATTAAAGGTGTGAGGAGCTTTTGGAGGAGAATCAGTGACAAGAAAAGAGAAGCAGCCAGGAAAGGAGGGGAGATGCTGGAACACAGGGAAGAATTCCCCTCAAGGCTTAACCAGCCCAGTAAAGGAATTTTTTATAGTGGTGGGAATTACTGGGGATGCTGGTTGAGAGGCTCAGAGCTCATTTATGATGGAACTTCTGAGTTTTCCATTATTACCTGGTTTCCAGTAGTTTATTTCACCAAAATCTCCCAGGTTTTGGGAGAACATTTCCCTTTAGGCTGTTCCCATGGATCAGACAGGTAAAGCTCTGCTTTAGTGCTGAGCTTTGGGTTAGACCACGCTTCTGAGGGGGTTGTGGAGGCTCTCATTATCATTTTAATCAGCTGGAAGTTGGTTTTAAGAGCTTCAGGAGGGGACAGATGAGCGTGGCTGGCAGGGTGAGCAACGTTTATTCCAAAATGTCCCATTTAGCTGCTATTCCAGCCTTTAAACACCTCACAGGATGGAAATGAGGGCTCCAATAATAACAGCAGTAAAACTGAGAAATTTCTCATCTGTTTTACGGGGCTTTTCTAATTAGTCTGGGATTCTGTGGCTGCTGATGGACAGAGCAGGTCAAACCCAGCCTCACTGCAGGCAATAATTCGGTTTTCACTCACAACCAGCCTGGAACGTGGAAGAGGGAGCAGGCAGGGAGGGTCTGGTGATGGCAGCAGGGATGGGGAAGGGCTGGGCACCTGGAGTCACTAAAATGTCACTAAAAAGAGGGCACTTTGGTTGGGTTTGGGTCTGTGCTTGGTCCTGCCCCCAGGTTTTGCTGCTGATCTCGGTTTTAAGGACCAGCAAGCGCAGCTTGGCCCTGGCTGGGAGAGCAGAGCTCAGGGTTTTGTGCAGGAATGGGATTTTCAGCCTGGCCAGTGGGGCTGGGGGGGTCCCTGGGGGTGTTCCCAGGTGAATTGGGCTCCTGACAGGTGAAACCTGAATGTGGTTTAAGGAATTGTGCCCCCTCAGCCCACAGAGAAATCACAGCAAGGTGTTCTCCAGCCTCATGGGATCATTTCCCAAATCCCCCCAGCAGCTTTGGGTGCCCCAGCCTGGGGTTTCCTCACAGCCCCGCCTCCAAACAGGAATTTCCTGGTGTTTGTAACAACCCTGCCATTTCCAGGATGGAAAATGGGGATTCCCTCAGCATTGCCCATCCCCCTGCTGGCCCAGGGCTGCCTTCAATCCATGAAAATGTGCAAAGCTGCATTTTACACCCCTGCCCCACAGGGAGAGCAAGTCACTCACCCATTTATCTATTGAGACTCAGAGCTATTAAAAATTGGAGGGAAGTTCTGCAACCTTTAAATCCTGTCACAGCCCTTTGTGTTCCTGCTGTTAAGCTTTTTTTTTTTTTGCTGTGCTCGTGTCATTCGGGGTTGGGGATATTTACAGCACCTAAATCAATGTTGAGGACATGCAGAATATTGAGGGATCAACTCTACTTATTTCTAATGCACTTTAATATTTGGACTGCCCGAGCAGAGTTGGGAAAATCGCTGTGCTGGAATGATAATGAGGAGTTTAACAGTTTTATGATGGTTGGAGAGAACTTTATGGAAGTTGATAAATCTCATCTTGTAGGTTTCAATTTCTCATTCCCTACAGAGAGATGGGCAGAATGCATTGATACTGCATTTCAAATTGGCCAGATCAGGAGGAACAGCAGCTAAAATCCATTACAACCCAATTACATCCATCAGCTGAAGCTGTGTGCATTCACTCGTGAACATCAGCATTTAATCCATAAAGAGGAACTAATGAGAAATTTGAAAATGGAATCCATGCATCAGTGGCTTTGGAGAGATTTTGCTGGGATTAATGAACTGCCAGAACGTTGTCAACACACTGCAAACCCATTCTCTCCAGGTTTGTTTACTGACCAAAGAAAGATTGCACTGCTTTGTTCTGCCCGTCCCTCAGCCCTGCTTCTCTCCTGGTTTGGGGTTGTTGCTTTTCCCAGAGCAGGAGGGGCCATTTCATCCACGTGGAGGATCAGACACTCGCTCCTTTTCCATCCTTCTCTCGTGGACATCTGGCAGCTTGGCTGCCCCAGCATCCCTGCAGAGATCTCAGGCACTGGGAGCCGAGGCCAGAGGATAAAAGCACATTTCAGAGCAGGGCAGGGAGGGCACGGTGCCACAGGTGCTTGTGGATGGTCTGGAGCAGGAGCCTGGCTGGGAAATTGCAGTTTGTGGGGTCCCCTGTGATGGATTTGCTGATTCTCTGGAGGTGTTTGTGCTGCCCAGGTGTCTTGGTTTGGAAAGCCAGGTGTTTGTTAAGGAAGGCAGGAGCCTCCCCTGAAATGGAGAATGGAATATAATGATATAACTATCTGGAATGTAATTATATAACTATGTGGGATATAACCATATTCCAAACCTCTGCTCGCCAGGCAACTGTTGGAGTTCTGGATGCTGAGAATTTCAGACTTTCTGTACAGACAGACCCTGACTCCCAGGAGAGACTCTGACTCCTCATTTGACCTGAGGCTGTAGAAAAGGCTTCCAAAATTGACAGATAACACTGGGAATATGAGTGTGTAGTTAGATAGAAGTGTGTGATATCACAGGGTGGAAAACTTAGAGTTTGGGGTTTTAGGATAGAGTAATGTATGTGGAGCAAGATAGAGGATTTAGGGTGGAGGCAGCTTGTTCTTCTTCAGGTGTCATTTCTTAATTGGATAGTTTAGCCTTAAAAGACCTTGTACCAAGAGATAGTTAACCATTTTGTGCCTGGCTAATGAAAGGCTGCAGAACTCACTGCTGTGAGACTGCAACATTGATAGGAAATAATAATGAGTGAGAAATAACCTGAGTGTGAATGGGAACCATCCTCCCAAGTGCCTCCAATCCTGACCTCGACAGAGGTAGAAAAAGGCAGCTGAAAACCAGCAGATATCCATCCCCACCCCTTAACGACCCAGTGCTCTAATTGTGGGCAAAATGCACATTAATTCCCCCTGCAGCTGCCCTAGGAACACCTTGGTACTTCAGCTCCAAGAAAACCCCTCTGAGCTTTTCTTTCCCTGCTTCTATCTGTTAAAAAATAATTCTCCTTTTCATTCCCAGCCCTGTTCTCCCCTGCTACCCGCGCGGTCTGGCAAGGTTTGATGGCTCAATATTTATTCCTTATCGCTTTTGAAGGATCCCTGCCATATCCAGCAGCTGGATGGAGTTGCTGGGCTCATTCCCTGGCAGGAATGGTCCTTCCCACCTTTCCCAGCAGAGCTGAGCTCCAGCAGCCCCGAGGTCCCAATCGCTCTCCTGGGGTGGGCAGGACAAGGGTGGGGATGGGCAGGGGCTGGGAGAGGGGAGGGAGGGCACAGCTCACCCAGAATCAGCAGTGGGAGAGGCTGGGAAATGATGGTGTCAGGAAAATTCATCCACAAACTCCAGAGGTTTGTGCCCAAAAAGGAGAGAAAGGAGTCCTGGGACTTTATTCCAATATGGGGCATTTCCCATGGGATGTCTCAGATCTTTAGGGGATTCAGCCTCCTTTTTATCCCAATTTCCCTCTCTCCACTGGCTGAGGTACTTGAGAGGTTCAGACTTCCCAAATCCCCTAATCCAGAGCCCCTTTTAATGTATCCCCCTTTGTCTTTTCCCGTGGAATTTATGGTTCCTCCCAGTGTTCCTTTCATCTCTCAATATCCTATTCTATTTATCAGCAGACCCACAGTTTGTTTGTAAAGACTGTGAGGAAAATTCATCCACAAACCCCAGAGGTTTTACCCAAAAAGGAGAGAGAGGAGTCCTGGAACTTCATTGGAATCAAAGGGGAGCCCATGGGGCATCTCCTATGGAGTGTCTCAGATTTTTAGGGGATTCAGCTTCATTTTTATCCCAATTTCCCTCTCTCCACCGGCTGAGGTACTGGAGATGTTCAGATTTCCCAAATTCCCTAATCCAGAACCCCTTCTTATTGATCCCCCTTTGTCTTTTCCTTGCCCTTGTCCATCAGTGGAATTCCCATGGAATTTCTGGTTTCTCCCAGTGTTCCCTTCATGAATTCCTGTGGAATTCATGGTTCTTCCCATTCTTTCTTTCACTCATTATGGCTAATTTCATTATGGTTCTTTCCATTCCTTCTTTGATAAATTCCTATGGAATTTATGGTTCTTTCTATTTTTTCTTTGAGAAATTCCTATGGAACTTATGGTTCCTCCCATTGCTTCTTTCACCTCCCAGTATCCAGTTTTATTTCTCAGCACTCCCACAGTTTGTGAGGACAAATCTCCCTCATTCCTTTCCATGGGGAGGGGAGAACTGGGGTCAGAACTCCCCGGGCTGCACATGGTGAGAAGCTCGAATGGGGACTCACTCAAACTTGGTGAGTTTTGGGTCTCAACAGCAGCAAAAATCCCCATTTTTCATTCTCAAACAGCTGCTGCAGCCCCTGACAATCACCTGCCCCCCCTTGATCTGCACGGTGTTTTACCAAGAGCAGTTGACCCCTGGGTCAGAATGAACAGCTGCTTAAATTGCCTTAAATTGGAGAGGAAACCTCTCAAAGCTGCATTAAAGGCTGATTTAAAATCAGGAAATTGACCCCACTTGCTGGAACTCAAATAAGCAGAACCCCCTGGTGATGCTGGGACAAAGAAGGGAAGAAAAACGAGGGGAAATGTTTCCAAGCTGCTTCGGAAATCCATCCCAGAGGATCCTTTCCCTAAATCCCATGGGGTTTGAACACTGGGGGTTCTTCCTCTCAGGGTTTTGAGCACAGGGGTTCTTCTTCATGGGGTTTTGAGCAGGGGGATTCTTTCTTTTGGGGTTTTGAGCACTGGGGCTCATTTTTCACACTCCTCCTGTGGTTTTGAGCTCAGGGGGTTATTTCTTTCAGGGCTTTGAGCACAGGGGTTCTTCTTTTCAGGGTTTTGAGAACAGGGGTTCTTCTTCTTGGTGTTTTGAGCACTGGGGTTCCTCCTCTCAGGATTTTGAGCACTGGGGTTCCTCCTCTCAGGGTTGTGAGCACAGGGGCTCTTTCTCCTGGGGTTTTGAGCACAAGGTTTCCTTCTCTTATTCATTCCCTTTAATGCTTAACAAAATGCAAAGTGAGAAAATTTCAGAGGATCCTTCCCATTGAACAGGGCTTGCAGACAGCCCCAGGGATGAGCAAAATGTTAAAATTGGGGATGTTCCTGCATCCAGGAGCACCTGGAGGTCTCCAGCCAGGCTGGGACAGTTCCGTGGTTGGAGACTCAGGGAAGAACTTTATAAAGAAATCAAAACCCTGAGAGCCAATCCTTGGGCAGTGATGGCCTTGGGGGGTTCCATTAAATCCACCCTGCTCTACCTGGGTACAGATTTCCCTCAGTGCTGTCAGTTATTTCTGTTTTATCACTGAATGCTATGAATTATTTCCTGTCTTTCATTCATACTCAATGCTATGAATTATTTCTGTTTTACCCCTCAATACTATGAATTATTTGTTTTACCCCTCAGTGCTATGAATTATTTAGGTTTTACTCCTCAATGCTGTGAATTATTTGCTGTTTTACCCCTCAGTGCTGTGAATTATTTCTGTTTTACCCCTCAATACTGTGAATTTTTTCTCTTTTACCCCTCAGCGCTGTGCATGATTTGCTGTTCCACCAGGATCAGGCTGATGTGGAATATCTGGGATTTGGGTTTCCCCTGGTGTCCCTTATCTTTAAGAGATCCAATTTTCCTCATCATTTCTCACTGATTTTAACCAACTCTGCAAAACAAAAGGATCTTGAAGCCAAACCCATTCTGCTCCGCCCTCCTTTCAGATTTCTGAGCGTGGTTCTGTCAGAAAACACCTCCATAAATCATATTCTGAGAGCAAGTCTTAACTACCTCCTGTTTTCTTTTCAAATTCCTCTTGTTAATCATCCTGACAGCCCCAACACGCCAAATATTGCTGGGGCTTTGAGAGCCACGTGCTGCAAGCTGTGTGTGAAAGGGAAATGTGGCACAGAAATAAATAAAAAAATTAAAAATAAAAGAAATAACTAAAGAAATAAAATAATTAAATAAATATGCAGGTTAATTCCTAATTAAAATATTTAGTTATTCTTAAAATATTTATTTTGATATTATTATTGAAATAGTTATTAATTAAATAAATGTGCAGGTTAATTCCTAATTAAAATATTTAGTTACTTTAAAAATATTTAATTAAATATGTAATCAATTTTAAAATGTTATTGAAATAGTTATTAATTAAATAAGATGTGCAGGTTTGTGGTGTGCACACTTCACACGCAGATTGGCACAGGCTGAGTGCAGCCAGCCTAAACATTTTGAAAGGTTGGAAAAAGGGGAACTGATTGGAAAAAAAGATTGAAAAAAGGGAAGTTGGTTGAAAAAAAGGTTGATAAAAGGTTGAAAAAGGCAGAATCTTGGTGTGTTCACATTTTTTTTAGTAAATGCAGCCTTGCCATGGATATTTTCAGAGGGAGATCTGCAGGTGGAGTTCCAGCCAAGGTCCGAGCTCAGCTCACCCTGAGAGATTCTGATCACAAACCTGAGCTGGCCTGGGCTGCCCAGTGCTGGCTCCCATTTATTCCTCTCAAAAAGTTCCTGGAATTAAAGGAGTTGTGGGGTCAGTGGCTGGGGAGCTCAGGGATGCTCAATGGAGAATTTTTGGGGTTGATTTGGTGGCACAGAGCATTCAGATTGAGAGGAATGGTGGATTTGTCTTTCCAAACAAGCTGTGGGGCTGCTGGGAGATAAAACCAGCACTGGGAGAGAAAAGAAACAATGGGAAGGATTCCACTGATTG
>JAXCLO010000086.1:3201425-3218029 GCA_035583995.1 Arremon aurantiirostris | reverse complement strand
AAAAAGGACCCACATTAACAGAGGATTAACCCTTAAAAGCAACAGCCTGTTGCATATTCATACACCTCATACATGATGCATAAACTCCATTAAAACATAGGATTCTGTCTGGTCCATATCAGCTTCTTCCTCTGAATCTTGTCAATGTCCTCATGGCTGAGCAAGGTAGGAAGAAGTTCGTTTCTTCTGATAAGAGAGCAATAAATTCTCTTTCTCTGAAAGATTCAGGTGTCCTGTGACTGTTATCTCACTGCAAGTCCTTTATTTAAAAAGTATCTTACATAGCATGGTTTCTATTTTAACATTATGCTATAATCTAAAACTATATTTAATACAATACTAAAAAAATGAATACAGCTTAACTTTTTAACACAACACATACAATATTCATTTGAATATTTGCAAAAGCCAATCATAAAATACACGTTTTTCACAGAGGGCCAGAACCCAGAGGAAATGGAGCGGCTGTTTGGGAGCACATGGACCTGCAGACTGGTTTGCTTTTGTGAGAAGTGATCCTCACTTCCGAAAAAATGTAAAAGGTTTATTAAAACCTTACCAAAAATACAGCAGAAGACAGAATAGAGAAAATATTACAGTACCAGGAGCTGAGAATTTTTCCCACCATGTGCTCACCCACACCATGGAGGTTTCACCTTTTAACCCTTTATCCCCTCCCAAAGTTCTGTCCATCCACTCCTCCTCCCTGTCCAGTGCTGGAGATCACTTTTTAAAATCTTGATTGGAGGCCAAATGTTGCCATGATAACAATCTCACCCTCCCAGATGTCCCAAACCCAGGGCACCCCTGAAAACAACACAAGGAGGTAAAACACAACTATAAATCTATAATACTTCTATACATGATATTTGTCCTTTAATTATGAGAGTCAACCATGGCTTTACTCATCTATCACAATTTTTGTGGGCACAATTACCAAGACCCCAGATATTTTTAAACCAAAAAGTTTCTGAGGCAGAGGAGGCAGACATGGGTTTTGCCCAGCTCCAATGCCTCAAAAAAAGAAAAGAAAGAAAATTTTCAAAAAAGAAAAATTTTTGATCAGCTGAGTTCACAGGGAGATGCTGGGGAGGTGATCATCTCACAGCCAGCCTGTGAGCTACAGAAATCACTTCACTGTGTCTCTCGTTATACATTTGTGTGATTGACAATAAAAACAATTATTTTAAAGCAAGTAAGTAATCATTAAATCTCTGGATACCAATAGTGAGGAATTAACTCGGCATTAATGGGAATGCAATGTGCTATTATCGAGGGGAAAGAAGTAAGTCACTAAATAAAGAATGAGATGGGTGTAGAGGCTGTACTGAAAGGAAGCAGCTGGATATTGATGCATTTGAAACAGGGAAATCCTTCAGAGCAATTGGCAGAAATTCCAGCCAAGGTGTTTCCCAGAGCCCCAAAAGCCGAGGTTTGGTGATTTCAGACACATTTCTGTATTGGCTCTCTGTGTCCTGGCCAAACCCATACCTCAAGTGAAAGGGAACTGGCTGGAGGAGAAATTGCTTCTGGACCTGGGTATTTGCACCCTGGAAAGTGCCCGCAGAGAGAAAGCAGCTTGCTGCTTTGTCAGGCAAATAATCCTTTATTTCCATCCTGATGCAAAGCTCACCTGGATTCCTCCCCGGAGTCTCTCATCATCATGTTCTCTCATTGTGCTGGAGCACAATCAGGGTTTCAAAGGGCTCGATGAAGCCATGGGAGCTGGATGGGGATGTTTTTCTCCCCAACAATAGGCGTTGTTAAGGCTTTTGTGTGCAGCTCCTGAGCACCGAGCGGGTAATCTTCGCCAAAGGAAAGGGAAAATCCATAAAGACCATTCCAGCGCCGAAGATTGCTTCATTCCTCGGGGGGGTGCAGAGTAAATTCTGTCTCCTGGTGACAGACAGGGCACAGACAGGGGTCCCACAGCCCGAGGAGGGGGATGCTCAGAGAGGGGGAGAAGGAAGCTCACTGCCACTCTGTCACAGACATATTTTATGAAAAATCCTTTCATTGGGATCTTTTCTCCTGAGAAACTGGGAAGTTTCAGCTTCTTCATATTTTGCTGCTTTGGAATGTGATTTGGAGAATTGTTCACCCAGCATGTGAAATTGTTTTTACTTGATGACCAATGACAGCCACCTATGTTGAGGCTGTGAGCAGCCACAAGATTTTATCATTCCTTTCCTTTCAAGCCTTCTGATGAAATCTTCTATTATTTTAATATAGTTTTAATATATCGTTTTCTTTTAATATAGTATAATATATATCATAAAATAATAAATCAGCCTTCTGAAACATAGAGCCAAGATTCTCATCTCTTCCCTTGTCCTGGGACCCATGTGAACACCACCACATTTGGTGATCCCAAGTGAAGAAAAATTCCACATTTGGTGACCCTGAGTGAGGAACATTCCCACACCACTCTGTGCTGGCAATAGCAGGAACAAGCAGGGAAGGTGTTGGAAAGTTCTCCTCTTCCTCTGGGCTGTGAGATGCTCCTGGAGCATCTGATGGTGTCTCCTCCCATAAAACATTTTGCAGACTCTGAATGTGTTGGGTGTCAGTGACCCAAAATCCTATTAAATGATCCTTAGATTTCAATGGCCTCTCTTGAAGCCCAACATGAAGTCTTAAAAGGTGAATGCTTTGAGATGATGGATGGGATGGGATGGGATGGGATGGGGTAGGGTGGGATAAGGATGTGGGCTTCTGTTTGACCTTTAGATTACCTTTAGAATCAATGGAAAACTACAGCCTGAATGTTCTTAGGAAGGTTGAGTTATTTAAAGGCACTGCCAAGTGATGCCGTTTCACTGGGCTGTTTAGGTAACAGGGAAATTGTCGGAAATATAGGTTTGATATAAAACACTTATGTCAAATTTATAAACACTGAGAAAGAAAGAAAATTTTGATAGAATGTGGTCATTTTGATAGAATTGTTTAATAAAAATGAGAAAACAGTGGAAAGACCAGTTCATAAGCTTTTTTTTCCCTAAAGCTTTATATAAGTAGCACAGAGTTTTCTTTCTTTCTGTTTATATTTAGATCAACCTCCTGCATCAGAGGTAAAATAATTTTGCTTAATTTTAGAAGCCCCTTATTTTTTCATTACTTCAGAAGCATTCCTCCCCATCCCCACGGCCTTCAAGCCCAAGACAGTTGCCTAAAGACAAATTAGGGCCCGCGCTTCCTTTGTCTGCTCTAATGAGTGGCTGCCATTAGCCTTGCAATGCTTCCAGGACTGTGAGCTCTTAAATGCCTCTTTTCAATAAAGGAAGATATAATTTTAGTTTTGAGTGTTTAAAGTTTAATTACACACTAGCCCCTCTGCAAATCCTCCTTCCCCTTGTTTGCAGGTCTGTGATTTAAAATAGCTGAGGCGGGGGTGAGCTGGCTCGTCCCACCTGGGTGGCCTGGGGACAGCAGGGGACAATGTTTGTGGCCAGGCTCTTCTTTGGGCAGCTCCCAGAGCCCTGCTCTATCTTGTGGTTTTGATGCCTTAGAATTTTAACTTTTATATTTTCCAATATACAAAAAATGTATATTATATATATAAAAATATATTTTTAAAAATATTTAAAATTTAAAACTTTAAAATACTCTATTTTAAAATAGAGTATTTTTATATATGTATTTATATATATATATTATATTTTTTCATATATTGAAATATATATAAGATATATTGAAATATATATTATATATATTAAAATATATATTTCAATATATAAAAATATATAAAATACTATATTTTAGAGTATTTTATATATCATATAAAATTATATTTAAAAATACATGTGATATATATATATATATATATATATATATACACACATATATGTACTCTACTGCTTTAGAGTATGGCTCTAAAGCCAATATAGAGTGTTAGTTACTGTCTTCACACTTTGGTCAGACAAAACAATTCCTCCAGGCCTGAGATCCAAGGATGCCCTAGAGCCTCAGGACTCTAAAAGTATAGACAAAAATGAACTGGAAGGAGCAAACTGACTTCATTACTTGAAGCTGTAATTGGAGAATTAACCCCTGATATGTAAATAAATCAAATTTATATCTCTCTGAAAAACTCATGACCATTGTCCACCTTGGGTGTAGCCCCTTGAGGAGGTTTCATCTGCCCTTAATGTGCCTGAGAGCCCTTCAATAAATATATATCCTCTTTTATTCTTTTAATTCTGTCTGACCTCTGCTTTTAGGTAAGCCCAAAAAAGACAACAGTTTTCAAAGTGTCTGGATGCCAAAAACTTCCTTACCTGGCTCTTTCCTGATCCCAACCACAGCAAAGCACCCAGCAATGCAAGCTCTGGGCTCAAGAGGGTTTCACAAGGCAAACAATCCATGTTAAAACATGCCAGCACGATGTGTGTTAATAGGAGCAATTTTAATGCTGAAGTTGGTGCATTTTTTAACAGTTATTTTTAAAATACTAATGCTTTCCATTAGGCAACCTGCAGGTCCCTCCTGGATCGCATATTTCCCACTGGTTGATTGATTTCAGCAATTTCTCTATTACAGTAAACCCAGGACGTTCACATTGTGTTCCCTGCATGTTTGTGGCATGAAAAAAAAGCAACTCTGATTTTCAAAATGATTCTACGCATTCCTTTATGACCAACCAGCTGCAATGGAATATTTTAAATCAAAATAATGAGATTTTTACAAGTGGGTTCTCCTCCCTGTGCTTTCAGTGAGAAGCAGCAGCGACATCCATGCTGCTCTGGGCCCATCCTTGCTGGATTCACTCCCAGAATTTCAGGGAATGCAAATTTGAAGTGAGTTACCAGCAGATTCCCCTTGGGCATGAGCAGCTCTGGTGCAGGGACCTGAGTGGGATTTTCTGGAGCACTCTGAAATTCCTGCTACTGAGAGGAATGAGGGATTTGTCTTTCCAAACCAGCTCTGGGTCTCCTGGTAGATAAAACCAGCACTGAGAGATAAAAGAAACAATGGGAAGGATTCCACTGATTGATGAATGGAAAAAGATATTTGCTCTTACAGATAAATTTTAGGCTTGCTGATAAATGAAATTGGACATTGAAACATGAAAGAAACAATGGGGAAAATCCTAAATTCCATATGAATTAAAAATTAAAAGGAGGGTTATACATTACAGGGGAATCTTTGGGGTCAGGTGTTCTGGGAAGTCTGAACCTCTCAAGTACCTCAGAAATGGGGGAAAATCCCTAAATTCCATAAGAATTAAAAATTAAAAGGAAGTTTTTATATATAAATATATACATTAGAGAGGAATCTTTGGTATCAGGTGTTCTGCGAAGTCTGAACCTCTCAAGTACCCCAGCCAATGGGGAAAGAGAGAAGGGAAATGTGGCCAGGAAATTGGGATAAAAAGGAGGCTGTGTCCTCCAAAAATTTGAGAGACCCCAGAGAAATGCCCCATGGCCTCTCCCTTTATTGGAATAAAGTTCCAGGTCTCCTCTGTCTCCTTTTTGGCAATAAACCTCTGATGTTTATGGATTAATTTTCCTGACACTACCTACAGTAATGAATTAATAGAAGGAACAGATCCTGGAAACCTTCAGCACTGTGACCTTCCTCCTCCAGCTGCAGGAGCAATTAAATGTCACTTAGAAGGGGCAGGTCCTTCCTGGGGAAAAGCAGGCAGCTGGAAGGGAGAACTGCAGCCTTCTGCAGAAAGACCAGCCACTCTTCAGAGGTTTCAGATGTTGCTTCTGTCTCCTCTTTCCCTGCAGAAACAGCTCTTCCCGGCAGTGGGAATGGCACCACAGCCACGAGCTGCAGCTGGTGTGAGCTGGCCCTTCACTGCCAGAGGGTTCATTGGCCCAGCTGAGCCCTCCTCTCCCTCTGTGTGTGCCCAGGTGTGCCTGGTGTGAGCAGGAGGTGCTGTGACAGCTCATCCAGAAGACAACACTCCCTACAAGGCTAAAAATAGGAAACATCTCTCCCTCTGTGCTGTTGCATTAAGAGCACAGACACAAACAGGACATGAACTGCTCTGTTTGCAGCTGCAGGTGATGGGGCAGCAGCAGGAGGAGGAGGAGGAGGAGAGGAAGGAGCCCAGCTGCTCCTGGGCTGGGCTGGAGGGGCTGAGGTTGAGCAATGTGAAAAACACCAATCACTTTATCTTTAAAATTTTAAAAGTTTAATAGTGATAAAAGGGTTATGAAAATAGTAATATAATTAGAGTAATAAAATTTTGGACAGTTTGGATTTAGGACAATATGAGACAATAGAAACAAAGAGTTATGGACAGTCCAGGTACCTTTTTCTGGGCAAAATAAGCCCGAAAAAAGGACCCACATTAACAGAGGATTAACCCTTAAAAGCAACAGCCTGTTGCATATTCATACACCTCCTACATGATGCACAAATTCCATTCAAATACTGGATTCTGTCTGGTCAGTCACAACTTCTTCTTCCTCTGAATCCTGATGGCATCTCCAGGGCTGAGCAAGGTGGGAAGAAGTTCATTTCTGCTGATAATGGAGCAATAAATTCTTTTTCTCTAATAGATTCAGGTGTCCTGTGGCTGCAATCTCACTGCGAGTCCTTTCTTTAAAAAAAGTATCCTACATAGCATAGTTTCTATTTTAACATTTTGTTATAACCTAAAACTATATTTAGCACACTACTTAAGAAAATTAATACAGCATAACTTTCTAACACAACACATATAATATTCATTTTAATATTTGTAAAAAGCCAATCATAAAATAGGCATTTTTCACAGAGGCCCAGCATCCAGAGGGACTGGAGTGGCTTTTGGGAACACATTGACCTCCAGACTGGTTTGCTTTTGTGAGAAATGATCCTCACTTCCAAAAAAATTTAAAAGGCTTTTTATTTATATTATTTATTATTTATTTAGGTTTATCACAGCATAACTTTCTAACATAACACATATAATATTAATTTTTAATATTTTCAAAAAGCCAATCATTAAATAGGCATTTTTCACAAGCAGGAAGGAGCCCAGCTGCTCCTTGGGCTGGGCTGGAGGGGCTGAGGTTGAGCAGGATGCTGAGGGTGCTGATCAGGATGCTGAGGGTGCTGAGCAGGATGGACCTGCCAGCCTGAAATTGTTCCAAGGGCATCACCTGGAGACAGCAGCCCTGAGTCTGTCCATGCATGGATCCAGCAGACACACAGACACACAACACCTCCCACTGCTCACAGTGCTCAGGGATGTTAAACCCACTCAGTTTGGGTTCACTCCTTCTTTGCGCTGGGTTTCTTATTGAGGATGTCCAGGAGCTTGGGCTGTAACAGAACACCAAAGCTGCAGAACAAAGTGCACAACATGGTGAATTCTAACCATCCCAGAAAATCCAACTCAATCCTGATAGGACAGGCTATGCTTTGAAACAGTGGCATGAACCCTTCACCTGAGGAAGCCACCAGAGACCTAGCAATGGTTATGAAATACATTTCAAACACTTCATCATTTCTTATGTTCAGCCTTCAAAAATGGAGCCATCATATTTCTATAGTAGCATACATTTTCATATAAAGTTTAATTTAAAAAATGCTAAATGTAATAGTAACAGCCTTCTGCTTTCTAAAATGAGTTCTAAATTTTTGTAAATATAAATGGATGGTCAAACTGAGTTCAGAGTTCAGTTACTTGGGAGAGAAAAGGAATGAAGGGCACAGGGGCCACTGCACCACTGTGCTGGCTCTGCCCTCTGGGCTTTTAAATCCAGCTCAGGAAGGGGCAGGCAGGGCTGGATGCACAAATACCTGGAGCTGCAGGCAAGGCAAGTAATAGATGTGATTATTTTTATGAATGATGGGCAGGAGCCTTGATTTCCATGGGTGAAAGTGTGCAAGCTGCCAATTCCTGCGAACCCACCAAATAAATCTGCGTTTTGTGTACAACTTAATTTCAATTTCCCAGCTCAAATGTCTGTGTTTATTCCTGGCAGTAAGCACTGCTTGTAGTTCCCACACAATGCAGCTCATAATTTTTTCACACCTCCCAGCACAGGTGACAGCTTGTGAGCAGAACCCAATCCATTCTCACACTGAGCACTAAGTTGCAGTTTTGAATGCACCACAAACAGCAAAACAATCCCACAAACAGATCATCCCCAATCCCAAACCACCCTCTCTGTGTCCAGTGAGGCCACAACCAGCCCAGCACTGTGAGACTTCATAATTTCTTGCGCCAGGCTCCTTTTTAATGAATCCCAGGAGGCCTTGTTATGCTAATTGTTGTTTTGCACTGAGTTAATTTCACAGTGTTGGGCTCTAAATGAATCTCCCCAGGCCATGAGACACCATGGGATGGTTCTTTGGCTCCTGTGACCCCCTCCATCCCCCTGGTGCCCCTGGATGCTGTCACTGAGCATCACCAAGCATTACTGCCCCCTGATGAAGGTGACTTCTCCCTCCATCTGGGTGCAGGGAGCCAAAGCCAGGAATTCAGGATTCTTGCTGAGAAGTCTTTGAAGCCCCTTAAGCTGTAAAATTCTTTGATGTGCCATAATTGCATTTAGTCAAGTTTTAGGTGTATTGTAATGGTATTGATTGTTAATAACAAAGCTGTGGCTTCTTAATGCCAGAAGATGATTCATTTTCAGTGGGAGCAGAAAGTCCGGGGGCAAAGTATTATTTTTGACATACAGTAATTTCTTCTAGCAGGATTATTTTTCATTTTTTTCTTACCAGCTCTGTGTTCTGGAGGCCAATGAGTGAGGGGGCTCCCGGGCAGGGTGGGCTCTGTGTTCCCAAGGGACAGGGAGTGCCTGTGGGGCCCCAAGGGCACCTCTGGTGAGGGGTTTAACCCTCCAGATCTAGAAAAGAGGTTGTAGCCAGGTGGGGTTGAGTCTCCTCCCAGGCAGCCAGCAGGAGGATGTGAGGAAACAGCCTCAAGCTGCTCCAGGGGATGTTCAGGTTGGACATCAGGAGGATTTTTTAATGGAATTGGTGGTGAGACATTGAAAGGGGCTGCTCAGGGAGATTTGGAGTCCCCATCCTTGGAGGTGTCCAAGGAACAGCTGGAGGTGGCACTCAGTGCTCTGGGCTGGGTGACAAGTTGGGGTTTGGTCAAAGCTTGGACTTGATGGTCTTGGAGAGCTTTTCCAGCCTCAGAGATTCTGTGAATGGGAAAACACTGCAGAACATGGGCTGGGATGGACCCACCAGTCTGGGGCTATGAGAGGGAGGAGAAGAGAGGGACAAGGTGCTCCCACCTGGAAAGGGCCTTTGCACTTTTGGTGGAAAGCCCCAGGAAGTAGCGGGGACAGCCCTGGGAATGGCAGCTGGGTCGGGGATGTTGGGATATTGGGATGTTGGGAAAGATGTTGGGGTGTTGAGATGATGGGATTTTGGAATCTTGGGATGTTGGGATGTTGGAATGTTGGGATGATGGGATTTTGGGATGGTGGGATTTTGGGAAAGACATTGGGATGTTGGGATTTTGGGATGTTGGGATGTGGGAATTTTGGGATGATGGGATTTTGGAATGTTGGGATGTTGGGATTTGGGGATGTTGACATGTTGGAATGTTGAGATGTTGGGATTTTGGAATGCTGGAATGTTGGAATGTTAGGATATTGGGATGTTGGGATGCTGAAATGTTGAGATGTTGGGAAAGATGTTGGAATGTTGGGATGCTGGGAATGATGTTTGGATGTTGGGATATTGGGATGTTGGGATTTTGGGATGTTGAGAAAAATGTTGGGCTGTGGAGCAGCTTTTGGCTCCTGGATGAACGTGGGGCCACACAGCTCTGCACATCCACAGTGAGGTGTGATGAGCGAGGCCTCATGGGGACTTGTCTCATAAATAACAAGAAGAAAACCCAGCAGTTTCCTCATTCTGAAATTCCCCGCACACGTCCCCTTTATTGGTTAATCCTCGCAGTTAACAAAATAGAAGTTCCTGATTAGCTTTTAACTCCCAGATTACTTACGTGCAATGCAAAGTGTATTAAAATGTAGTATACTTTTTAAAATTAGATTTTTTTGGTGATAATCCATTCAGCTGTAAATGCATTTCAGTCACAGTGAGAAGATGAAAGAGCCTGAGCCACGGCATTACTGTAAGTAATCAGGCTGGAGGCTAAGGGGGGCTTTCTTTTAGCTGACAAATGGAAGGAATAAATAACCTGGACACTAAAAGTTGCATTAGGCAAATAAACATTTCCACAAGAATTATGCGTGACATTCAAGGGAAGGCAAATAAACCTTGACTTATGGAAAGCCATCAAAGCTTTCAGAGAATTAAATAACAGGAGATCATTATGTAGCATTTGCAGCAGCTACTGGAGACTGTCTTTTCTTTGGGTACTACTGGAAATTTGGGGTGGTCAGCTGGTACCTGGTTCTGAGCAGAATGAATGATTTGGTTTCAACTGAAACACTTTTTATTTATGAGAAAGGAGTTTTCCTGTACCTCTGCCTCTCTGTGATGTTGGTGCTCCTGTCCCTGTGGGACCATTCCAGGTGTGATGGAGATTTTCCTACAGGGCTTGGCACACAGACAGGGCTGATGGCAACAACAATGCCAATCCTGCCTGGGGTGGGAACAGCCCCATTGGGGACTGCATGGGCCTCAGAGCAGGGCACACAGTGAAAACAGCTTCAGCTTGGAACTAAACCCCAGCTAGACACCAGCACATGGAGCTCTGCCAGAGATGCAACAACCAACATAAATACATCAGCCCTGCAGCCAGGCAGGCCCTGTGCCTCCCAAGGCAAATCCCGCTTTTCCACCATGCTCAAACTTTTCTTCAAATACCAACATGAGCCAATCACAGATGCACCTGTTGCATTCCACAGCAGCAGACAAACAATGTCTACATTTTGTTCCTGAGGCCTCTCAGCTTCTCAGGAGGAAAAATTGTAAGGAAAGGATTTTCCATAAAAGATGTCTACAACACTGGCCTTCAGATTAAATCCTTTCTTCTCTTCTTTTAATATAGTTTTAATATAATATATATATCATAAAATAATAAATCAAGCCTTCTGAAACATGGATTCAAATCCTCATCTCTTCCCTGTCCTGGGACTCCTGTGAAAACACCGTCACACCCAGGGAGATGGGACCTGTAGGCTGCCAGGTGTGCCAGCACCTTCCCTGGCCTGGCAGTGGGCAAAGAACAAGAGGATCTGTGCCCCATAACGTGGCTCTAGAGACGGCTTTAAATTAATCAATTAGGGGAAAACGAGCTGTGCCGTGTAAAATGTCCTTACTCCATGCGAGTCTTTTGAACTATTAGTTCTCTCGAGGAGATTAATTATGAGCGTACAGAGCTAATGCCCTCTTAATGGAATCAGTTATTCAGTTTAAGGAGTGCTGGGTACTGAGCAGGCAGGCATTAGATATTCATTGTGTAAGTTCCAGATCAAACAGGAGAGGATCAAGCTGATCAGGGCTCTTTACTCTGCTCAGCTGAGCCACACGTGCTGATCTGAGGCGAGCCACAGGCTGGGAGTTGCTCTAATTGTCTCTCCTCCGTATGTAATCCCAGAAACTGCCTTTTAACCTGCAGTAAAAGGGTTATTTACAAAGTGCATACATTTGCATCTCAACTACCTCTCCTCGGCTTGCTGAAACTTGGAGATGAGCTCCTGGCTTCTCCTGGCTGCAGACAGATTCCTCCCCACATCCTTTCTCAGCTTCTCATTCTGACCTGAATTATCCATTTTTAGTGTCCCTGCTTTTAGATGCCCGTTTTAAGGTAGCAAAGAACCTGAGCTCACATGGCTCCCAGCAGCCTCGTTAGTAATTGGAACAATTAAGGATGCAATGTGCAGACGCTCCAAATTGCAACACCAAGAGCAAATTCACTTATTCAGCAGCAAATTGCACATGGGGAATTGAAAGCAGCAATCTTTGAGAGAGAATTCTAGAGGAAAGAAGAGGATCTTTCCAGAATACCTGAAGTCCCTCTAGGACTCCTTCAAAACGGCATCTTTGGGGCAAAAAGGGTTTGTTGGCTGGGGTGAGAGGGCAGGAAGGGCCGTGAACCTGCCAATCTGATTAAAGTGCCATGTTTTTTTAATAGATTTAACCCAGAAAGCTTGTCTGCAATCTGGCCCCAAACACAGGCTTCCTAGAGAGGCAATATCTACTTTTTTGTAGGCCAGCCCAGTCAGACATATCAATTATGGATCTGACTGGCGGTGCAGCGTTCCCACTATGGCAGCCAGATCCATCTCCAGTGTTATTCTTTTTCCGTGGTAGAAAGAAAACATTTGCTAAACCGAAGAACATTCATTAGCACACAATGGAAACGACCCAGTATTTTGGTTTCCCACTTGTCTAATTAGTTTTTGCAGATTAGCAAGTAGAACAGCTGAACAATCAATTGGACATATTAATCAGGCCTATTTTGGAAGCTTTAAATAGAGAATATGTTTCATCTCTTCTTTCATTTAGGATATAATGGCTGGTAAATGGACACACACAACATAAATTACACCCTCTAACAGGATGAGAGGAGAAAATGGTGAAGTTTAAATAGGGAAAGATGGAGGATTTATTGTCAACTCATTGAGCTGCAACCTCTCAAACTGATGAGCAAGGGGGTTGCTGAGCCCCAGCCCCACCACATTTCCCAGCTCCATCCTCTCTTTTCTTCTTGGAAGCACTGGTGAGGGCTCTTCTGATGGACCAAAAGCTCCATCTCCCTTCCAGGACATGTGACAACAGGCAGGGAAAAGACCCAGCAGGGAACAAGAGACTGGGATGGGATGGGATGGGATGGGATGGGATGGGATGGGATGGGATGGGATGGGATGGGATGGGATGGGATGGGATGGGAGGTCTGAAAAACCATTCCAGGAGCAGCTCCTGGCAGAAACATCCCAGCCAGTGCCTCCAGCTCTGCACAGGGATGAATTTCCATGTGGGATCCCAGCTAGAGCTACTCCCACCTCCTTCCTTGGAGGCTGAGGAGCAGGCAGCCGTGGCTCACATTTCTTTGATGTATTTCTTAGGAAAAAAGGGAGTGTATCCAGCTGGGGTTGCTGGCAGGTACAAGTGGGGAGGAGGTTTGAGATCCTTTGTTCTTCAGGTGGTCGTGACATCGGTGAAGCCTTCTCTGAGTGACAGAATGGCAGAGCAGGGTGGCCTGGTGGTCACTGAGCAGCTCAAAGTTAAACTTGAGAGTAAGGAGCCTGGCTTAGGCGGGAGGGAGGGGAAGCAGAGGCTGTCTGTGTGCCCACAACTGCTGGGAGAGCTCTGGCTATCAAAGGAACAAGGTCAGATGAGAGAGAAATCTTTTGTATCTGCAAACCTCTGCCATCAGATCCCGAGCGCTGCAGCTGACTCATACCTGAGCAGTGCTGCTGTCTGTAGGTGTGAGGCAGACACAGAGATATGTTTGATACATTATTCCTATTTGCAAAGGTTCAATAAAAAACGTGTGGGTTGTTGCAAATTATTTCTCCCATCCTTCTTGCAATGAAGTTAACAGCTGAGCGCATTCAAATGCATCAGTTGTATAAATTCGTAGGGCATTTTCATGTTTCAATCTAGTTATGTATTTCTAGTTGACCAAACATGTTCAAATTACCATTAACTGCAATCCTATCACTTGGTTCACTGAGCAGAAAGGCAATATCTGTGTTTTAACCCCTGCAGAGCTGAGGCTGGAGATGGAGAGAAAGGAGGGGGAGGAGGAAGGGGGGGGTACCCAGGTCTGATCTCCCTCCCATAATTGGGAATAAGCCCCAAAATCCAATTAAGGAGAGAACGAGGGTCTGTAGGGCGAGCCCTGCCAGAGAGGGGGCAGGACCAAAGGAATGGAGGCAGCAAATCCTGGGAAGGGCTGCTGGGGTGGTCTCTGCAGGGCAGACCTTCAGTGGGTTTGATATCTTTTTGGGCTACCTAAAAACAGAGGCCAGGCTAAATTAAGGTAATAAAAAGCAGTTATATTTATTGAAGACCTTCAGGGACATTTTGGGCAGACAAAGCCCCCCAGGGGCCACACCCAAAATGGACAATGGGTCACAGGTTTTCACACTTTCATAACTCTGGGCCATTTGCATATCGGGATTCATCTTCCAATTACAGCTTACGCTAATGAAGTCATTGACCCCCAGTTTGCTGCCCCCAACTCACTTTTGTTCCCATCTCTCAGGGCCTGAGGCAGTGAGGTGTCCTTGATTGCCAGGCCTGGAGAGGAATTTTTGTGTCTGCCCAAAATGGGGAAGCAGCAGCTCACACTGAGTGTGGAGTTTGGAGTTATGCACTAGAGAATTGCAGGATTACAAATATATGGAAAATATAAAAGTTAAAATGCTAAAGCATCAGGTTCAGTGCCATGTCTGGCTCCAGCAATGTGGGGACACTGTCCCTGTATCCCCCTGGCTGGGTCCCTGCCAGCCTGCTGAGGGCTGTGAGTGTTTTTATGGATGCCCTCATTTCCTCTGTCCTTCCAAGAGGTCCCCCTGCACTGCTGGGTGCTCTGGGAATTATTTAATGTCCCACTTCGGTTTTTAAAGCTGCTGCATCCCGCATGAGCTGAGCTTAAATGAGGCTCTGCCAGGAAGAAATGTCTCTGCAGAGCCAGGGCTGGCTGTCAGACTGGTTTAACCCCCTGATTAAACCAGTCTGATAGATCTGGCCAACACCAGCTGTTCAACCTGCCCGTTTCCCCAGGTCAGGCTCCTAACTGAGGATGTCCCTCCCTGGGGTGACCCTGTGGCAGCACCACGCAGGCAGGGACTAAATTTGGGCACAGATTATGGTGCAAGAGTCCCCCAGTGACTCCCCCAATGCTGCCCAGCCCCAGTCTGACCCATGGACACATTTCCCAGGGAAATGGAATCCAGGAGTTTTCACTGGTGGAGCAGCTGTGGTGGTGTGCAATGCAGCCTGTGACACAGAACAGACATTCCTGACCCTTTCTAAGCCCCACAAGGCAAAAGAAAAGAAAGAGAATTGGATGGAAATTAATGCTAAAATCTCAGTGTGTAGCACACTGGAGATCTGTCTGAATGCTGCTGCAAGGAAAATGAGGCATGGTCTGAAGTCAGCATGAATGACACTGGAATTACCTTAAAAATTCACCATATTTTAATCACTGTGATGCAGGAGAAGTGTTTTCCACCTGCAGTTTGGCACTGCTGCTCTGCTCTGCAGGAGCAGCTCAGCTCTGTTGCTGGCAGTCCATGGGGCATCAGTCATTGCAGAGAGCAATTTCTGGGCAAATTATAAATCAAAATTCTCCTTTCATTGATAATGCCATTTGATGCTGAGCAGAAGAGGTCTGCTCCAGCTCAGCCAGGGCTCCCTCAGTGCAACCCAAACCCCATTCTTGCAGCATGAGGAATGTGCAGTGTCTGGGGTCTGGCTCTGGCAGGAAAGATGAGGACAGCACGGAGATCCCTGGGGTGCTCAGGAGATCCTGGGAGATTTGTGCCTGTGGATGTTGATGACACTGAGGTGAAGCAAGGCAGAGTAGACCCACTCATGTGTCCCTAAATCCCCCATAAAGGTTTGGGGTATGGGAATCATCAGCAGGCAGCAGGAACTGATAACAGCCCTGGCTACTGCATGTGTCAGCTGGGACTCAAAAAGCTGGAGCAATAAAAAATAGATAAAGGAACCATTCCATGCTGCTGCAAACCCCCTAAATTGCACTCCTGACTTTTAACACCCATCTGCCTGGTGCTAAAAAATCAATTTAGTGCAGGTGGTGACGAGATGTGAGTCTGGAGGAGCCGCCACTCGTGGCACAGCCGTGCCAGGACACACCATGGTCCAGGAGGGCAGGACACCACCAGCTCTGGGGGCACAGCAGGGCTGCCAAGGGGGCAGGTCAGAGCTGCCAAGCTGCTGGAGGCAGGCCAGCCCCACAGCTTGTTGCAGCTCCTTTGGAGGAGCAGGAGCAGGCTGATGAGCCCGCTGTTTGATGTGAGATTTCACCTCGGGTCAGCTGGAAGCTTTCCTGCACCTGGCTGAGGCTCTGCAGCATGAAAGATGCTCATCAGAAAGCATTTCACCTTGATGATATCCTCTTGTCTTTCTTCTGGCAACCAGCTAAGACACACCATTATGGTTATTTTGAGAGAGAAGTCAGTCTAACACAGGCTTTTCTCTCACTTGGTGAATCCCTCCCACGAGACTCTGCCTGCCTCGCAGGGACCAGGCTCAGGCTCTTCATGTATTAGTCATTAGCCAAGAAGAAGCTATAAATCTAATGAACATGCCAATGTTTCTTCAAGGTACCAGTAGGTACTTTCAGAAAAATTAATTCTCCGTAAAAATCAGATCAAATAAATAACGCTCGCCTGAAATGTCTGGCACAATTCATCATTTCAGAGCTCAGGACTGGGGAGGAGCACTGGATCGTGTCTCTCACCTCGTTTAGAATGTGGTTCATCACACACAGTGTCTGTGAGGATGTGGCCCTTGTCTGGGGGACTGAAGCCAAGATTTGGGGTGGGGTTGGGCTGGACTGGGCTCCTCTCCCAGCCATGGAGAGCACTCCCTCTGTCTTGGTTTGGAAAGCCAGGAGTCTGCTAAGGAAGGCAGGAGCCCCCCCTGAAATGGAGAATGTAAACCCTCCCCACCCCTCCAAATTGCTATAAATTTAAATTAAGGGGCTCTCAGGCAAAAATAGGGGAGCAGGAAATAACCGCTCT